>BMAV01020289.1:405991-435698 GCA_019973955.1 Trichonephila inaurata madagascariensis
AAGATAAGAGATGTTGAAATAAAACTGGAGCAGACGAAAGCTAATTGGAAATCAAACAGTCTTGATAAGTTTCCTTTTTCTAATCTTTCGGATACGGGACTTAAAAATTCTTAGAGATAAAACATATTTTTTCTTCGCAAATCCATCAATTATTTTGTTTGACGCATGAACAGCTTAGAAACGGACTTGTTAGTTCTCATTACCGTTTTTTGAAACTTGCTGATCATTTTCAACCAAAAGGAACTTATCTTTTTCACTCTGTGAAGTCAAATAAAGGTCAGATAGATCGTTAGCAGTAAGCTTTCCGTTCGAATTCGCGATGATTGTTGGATTCGAATCTAAATCTTGATTGGTCAGTACGTAACTCGCCACTGTACTTCTTTCGGCCATTTTTCCCCCTATGCAGAAATAGCCCAAGCATAATGCATTTGTTGCTTTAAATGGTTATTTAACGATTAGGCTATGTGATAAGAGTGTTATTAACCATGTCATTGAGGTGGAGGTGCTCTACCTTTTTCTGTTCATTTTTGGTGTCTGGAACGTTAATAAAGCTTCTATTTAATCGGTCTACTCGCTTACCCAAATGAATAAAATGCTTTTCTGGTCTCGTATAATGGTCTTGGCTACACTCTAATAAATGCTGTTCTCTTGTCATCGCCCTCACTTCGAATTCTGGTTAGAAAATTATGGAAATCCCAGCTCTTTCGTTTCTCTCTCTTTTTTTTCTTCTTTTTTTTTGAAGCTGGGTAAAATAATCTTATCTTATTTTTGAATCAATGTGAATTTGATATTTCACTCTAGTCCAGGGGTGGCGAACCTTTATGGATCAACGTGCCATTTTTTCTAAAGAAATGTTCAATGAGGTATAGACGGGCCGTCAAATAATTTTGACTTGTGATTATTGGAAAAATAATAAAACTAAATACTAACATAAAATTCTATTTACTACGAAAAAATACCTTTTGCACTGCTTATACGTGTAATTCAAATTAAAATAACATTAGTGTGACTTCTGTTGCTGCATATTGGATGACAAATAACTTATATTAGGATTGTAAGATGTTATTTTTCGTAGAAAACATGCTGCATTTAAGTCATCTGCCAAACGGTTTCTAAGCAATTAATTATTTTTACTGTGGTTCACTTTTTTTGACAACAGAGCTTGTGTGATTTGTTTAAAAATAGAGTTTTACAGACGATGCTCTGCACATCACTATTCCGGAACATAAAACACACACCGCTTTGTGTCACCTTTACTAATAATGCCATGTTTCTCACGGTCCACACCGAATTTGAAATTATATCTGTAACACTTACTATCTTGTGCTTTTTTCCTCTTTTGCTGAATTAGCCAAGTTAAATAACAGTTAAAAATCGTAAATATAATACAGATAAACTAAAATACAGTTGTGTCAAGGAAATTGACTATGCCATGCGTAGAAAAACTTTACATCATAAGCAATTGTAGTCTACGACGTAACTAAGGCAAAATAATAACAAATGAGTGTGCTCCTCCGCGCCTCGTGACCTATCACTCACATTTGTTAGTAATACTTCATAGTGAACTTTGAAATTTTGCAATAAAATGCAAACCATTTTGATCATTGGTGTGCCAAAAATATTGTGTCACGTGCCATCAATGGCACGCACGCCACTGGTTCGCCATCCCTGCTCTAGTCTATTTTTGATTATTTGACTATCTAGTACATAATTATGGATTTCACTTACACTCTTATTTTTAGACATAATGCAAATAGATATTATCCAAATTTGATTACGGAAATTGAATTTAGCTCCTATTTATCCATACTTATTTAAATCTCAGTTACTTTTCCGTTTCACTGGCGCAGACGATATAGTAGCCAAAAATCATACATTCGACGTCAAATGGAATATTCCTGCTGGTAACCTTTTACCACCACATTTTCAATACGTCTTAGTCTTTACTAATCAGTACGTCTTTTTCATAATAATAAAACATAAAAAAAGAGAGAGAGAGAGAGATGAAAATCAGTGAGAACTAATATTTATTAATATTTCTCTGTGTATCTTGTGTGTTGTCGCCAATAAAGCCAACTTGGCGAGATTTGCGCCGGTGAAATGAAAAGTACCTTACTTTTCGGAAGTTTGCTGGTATATATATATATTTTTCCTACAAGGGTTTGAATTTCACGTCAAACACAGTTCACGTAACTTTTATCATAGAATTTATTGTACACCTGTTTTAGAATCAATAAAAATTAAAATTCTGTGAGAGATCTGAATACATTTAGAAACGCATGACCTAAAATAAAATTTTTAATGAATGGTAACTTCAAATTTGATGAAGCAAAATAATAATAATAATAATATTTTTGGTCACAAAGTTAATGCATAGTTCTCATAACATTATATAAATATTCCCATGAAAGTTACGTGTTATGGGAATTTAATATCTTTTTAAACATTTGGATAGTTTTGAATTGGAAATACGTTTTAAACACATTGCATTATCCAGTCTTAAAAGTACTTTAGCAAATGCTTGTGCAATAATAAAAATAAAGTTAAAATTTTTATATAAACGCTATAATTGCATTTAAAATTACCTTTAAGGAGAATATATATATATATATTATGTGTCCTCAAATTTGCTTGTACATTTTGCTTAAAAATACGTGTCATTAAATATCTTTTTTCTTTATTAACTAATGTTGTTATTATAAAACTGAGTGAAAGGACGATGTTTAGTTAGTGTATGTGATAGTTCTAATAATTATGTAAAAACAGTAAAAATTATCTTTTGAAATAATTTTTTTTTGTTTATTATACGTTTTATGTCTTTCGTAAGTAAGTCCTTTGAAGTAAAATGGAAAATGACTTATTTTTATAAAACTAACAATTTAATCTTCCATTTAGAAGTATCATCCAGAAAGAAAAAAAATAAAGACTGAATTTCGTTAGGGCATATTTTTGTTTCATTTTTAAGGGCGAAAAAAATTGTCATCCTGTAGCAGATAAAAATAAAACATCTTACTGAATTTATAAACACGCACTTGAAACATTTTAATCTGACTTAATTTTACAGCTACAAAAACCATGTAGTATTCTAAAAATGTTATAAGTTTTAGGCAGAGTTGCATATTTCATTTTCGTGGGAAAGTGTTACAGTTTTGGAAATTTCTTCTACTTAAAAAATAAGAAAGGAAAGAGAAAAATATATAAAGAATTCTGTTTGAAAAGAGAATCCTCTTATTTTTTCCTTTCGAAGTCTTTGTAAAAATATTGAATATGAATTCCAACAGGTTCAAAGTTAAATATTTGCCAGGCTCTAGTCAAAAACAGAAATATATTCTGCAGAAATATAAAAGAGAAAGAGAGGAAAAAAATTACAGAAAGAACCGGAAAGATTTGGAATGGACTTTGGGAACACATTCCATACCCAACTTTTTTAACTGCTTATGCGAGATAGAAAAAGTGATTTTCACCTGCTTTTCTTCAAAACCTCAAATTCAATAACTTCATTTGCTCCGTAAAAATGCCAACAAAGAGGGAGAGTCATAAGTAAAAAATGATTCTAAGCTTTTCGATAAGGACTTCGCTGAATATTTCAGAATTGCTTTTGGTATTTATTTTGGCCTGCTCAGTAAAAATTAATTCAATAAAATAGTTTCAAATATTTCTTTTTTAAGTTTTACTTAGATTCAATTTGATTTGTGTGAAGATTTATCTTTATGTAGTTTCTAGCAAAAGAATGATAAAAGAAAAGTTATAAAAAATTATAAGAAGTGTGGTGTGTTTATTTTACTTATATATATATAAGTGATCTTTCTTTCTCTCGCAATATATATATATATATATATATATGATTCTTTTTTTTTCAATGAACTCATTACTCTCTGAGGAGTTTGTTGTTTTGATCAGGGTAAAGGGTGTGATACCTCTAGGGGGTGGTTTAAGGCATGGACCGACTCTGCCTAGGCCTAGGTCTTAATTCGGCTTTAATATGATCATCATCCGAATTATTTTAATTTATCTAATGTTTTTCCAGGACCTATTCTACTAAACACTGTGCGTGAGCTTCAAACTATATGCCGAATTGGCAACAGTGGCAAAACTGCATTTTTATGTATGTCCATATTTAGGCCTAGGCCTATCACCATACACTACGCCATTACCATTTAATTGGAAAACGGTGCTTGTTCGAATCAGTGTGTGCCCTTGTTTGTGTGATTGAGAGGCACAAACATTTATTTGTTTCGATTTACCGTTTACCAGTATTTAATTAAGTATTGTACTGTTTGAAGACCAGTGGCTGAGTGGTAACGTTTCGCGCTTCCACGCTACAGGTCCGGGTCTGAACCCCCGGGCTGGGTAAGGTCGACTCAACTTTTCATCCCTTCAGTGGGTCAATAAAGGAGTACCAAACTTTCTTGGGGACTTAACTCTAGGGGTATCACTTCAAACTGGCCACCTAATCAGAATATCTGCTCATGCACCTCAGCACCTAAGATCACGTAAACTGAGACGGGCACAGTATGCCTTGGCTCTCTATGGGTTGTTGCGCCACTGAATTTAGTATGGCACTGTCTACTTTAGTAGTTCTCAAACTTACTTTGCCCATGGATCTCTTTTTATGCCAAATATTGGCTATGAAACCCCCAAGTGAAAAAGCTCTTTGCAATGCATAGTAGAAAAATTACAGATTTAACTTTGATGTCCTGAAAATGGTAAATGAAAATGATTATTATAAACATTATGTAATAAATAGTTTAAAAATGCAATTTAGCAAAAGAATAACTTTTGTTGTGATAAATTTATGTGCTAGATATCAATTGTATGAAAAAATATGCAGTTAACGTTCTTTATTTTCTTAACGATACAAATAATAATGCTGCTTCGGCTTAAAACTAAAAAAATATTTGATGCATTCACTTCTCATCTCTCGACTCTTTTACACAGACATATTATAAATAAGTTATTGTACATGCAGCAGCGAGATTCCGTTCTTATTGAAACCTCATACCTCGGGTTGCATTCCCGATCAGCCCGACTTCCACTGAGTGAAAATTGTCATTACTTGCATTTTATGTAAATATCTATAATATTTTACTCTAAAGTTTTACCTCGTAAAAAGCAAGACTAATTCATTTTAACTTTAATAAATAATGGGAATGGGTTACAAATAGTTTACTTTATATCAAACATTTCGCAAACCCACTAAAGTTATCCATGCACCCCCAAATTAATTTTAATTTGCCACGAACCCTCTAAGAAATAACAAAGACCCCAGGGGTCAGTAAGAACCACTTTGGAATACATGGTCTACTAAAAAGGGTGGCAGCCGAGGCTTAGTTTTGTACAGGGCCTCAAAAAAAAAGTCAAGTCGTCACTGAATATAGCCCCATTACTTTACTGAGGTTTATATATTGTGATTTGTCATCAATAGCTCACTTTGATCAAAAACTGTGTTAATTCAAAAACAACTAAATCATTTTATTAATCAGACGCTTGTGCATATACTTAAAATAAATTTACACTAAATTAATAGAGAGAGTAATGAATTAAGAAAAAAGAACTTTGGCTGCGTTACTGTAATATGGTGACGCGGGACTTCAAACATTTTCAGGAATTTTAAAGGGAAAAAAAACCTTTCTCGGTATTCTTTGACCTTACCTGGTAAGCCTCAAAAAAGCGAGAATAAAAATAAAGCACTTCGTTACAGTCCCTTAAGAATACTAAAGGGCTTGCGTAACAGTAGTGCGATAAGGCTTTCATATTATCTGAAGACATTTTTTCTTGGCTTCATTTGCATTTTCTTGCAATTTGCTGCGACACAGTTTCTTTTTCCCCAGAAAAGTTTTTGAAGAAAAGATAAACAACATAGAGTGAGGAGAAAAAAATACCTCTTCTTTTCTGCAAGTTATTTTCGGGGCTTTTAAATATTGACGTACAGTTTAAACATATTTTCTCACAATATATTAATTATCATCCTTTATTTTTTGGTTTGAATAATAAATCACAGTAAGCTTTTTCAGGTCATAAAGCATTTTAAGAAGTAATCAACTGACGTTTCTTGCGATAAAATGCGATTTGTATTTTAAAAACATTTTAACGTCAACAATATTAATCAACTCCACATTAAGAGCGGTATAAGTGTTACAAGTTAGTTACACATTGTAACTTTACTTTATTTAAAATAAATGTTTTTGATTTATATTCTGAAAAAAAATATAACTACAGAAAAATGTTATAAACGTAGTTTATTTTAAATTCAATTTTTTTAAATTACTTACACATGTATCTATAAATTTTTTGGATGAGACATTTTGTTTAATTTGAAACGAATCAAATATGAAGCGATCGTTTTAATATTCATTTCACTTTAGAATATTAACTATTAACACAATATTATTACGAATACATATTTTGTTAATAACTAGTTTACTAATTCAGAAGCCTAGTGACTGAGTTGTAGCTTGTGGCGCTTTTACGCCATTGGTCCGGTTTTCAAACCTCGGGTTGAACAAGGTCGATTTAGCTTTTCAACCATTCAGTGGATCGATAACTGAGTACCAAGTCTGCTTGGGAACTTAACACTGGGGTTTCGGGTCAGACTGACCAAATGACTGGAACATCTGTTCATGCACTTGAGTGACCAAGATCATGAACATTGAGATGGACATAGTATGCCTTGGTCATCATGGGCTGTTGCGTCACTGAGTTTAGTTTTAGTTTACTTATTATTATTCCACGTACGAATCGGGATATGTAAATAACAATTTCAAAACAAAAATTTATCATTTTTTTATTCTTATTCTGATCGTTCCCAATAGTTTTAATTTTTAATTTCTGTGAGTAAAAAAAAAACAACCTGCTTAATTAAAATTTTCTTTTTTAAATCTGTTTTGCATAACCTTGAATCTCTTTAAAATAATGATTTAGTAACATGGAATTGTTAAGATAATATTTTGTAATCTTTTTTTTTTAATTTTATTTTAGGTGTTCCTATAAATGAATCTATAAGTCTGCACATTATCTTGTAAGTACAGCCAATTTTATTCATATTATTATAAAATAAAATCAGTCTTGCTACATTTTTTTTTAAAGTTTAACTGATAAAATGAAATTTAAATAATTCATAAATTTATATATGTAATGCTTTCTTTCTTTTTTTTTATTTTACAATCTATTAAAACTTTAAAAAAAAATGTTTTCTTTTAAAATGTTATTTACACACGTTTTTTTAGATTTTTTAAAATTTTTTTTGAATGTTATTTTTATTTATTTTATCTTCATGAATACGTTGTATAACTAATTCATTAATGAATTCTATTGCATAAAAATGATATTTTTCTGTAAGATCATTGGTCATACGATTAGATTAAATCAATTGCATAATTTTAATTTAAATCTGTGCTACTAAGCTCGTTTATCCAGAATAAATAAAAAAATTATGATTTTCAAAAAAATAATGGTCGAAAAGTCTGGAAAAAATCCTCGTATCTATAATGCTAACAAATTATTTATTCTGGGTGACACGTTTTAAGACAGTGTTTTTAAAATTGTTGATTTTTTTTTAAATATCACTACTAATGCCACTGACTGGGTTGCGTAGTTGGTTAGGCGCTGGCCTTGTACATTCATGTTTGCGGTTCGACCGCAGCCTAGGTGGATTTTCACTATGCAAAAAATCAATAGCATCTATGTTGTTTAATTATGCGGCATGTTAAAGGGTGCTAGGGTGCTCTCCGCAGAATTTAAAAACCCTAGAACAATTTAGCATCGTAAGAGCTCAGGTGCCTCCCTCTGGGGAGGAAACTAGGCGTCATAATTACATTGTGCCAATATACCTATTTGGTGCGGCACTACAAAATGATACTGTGATGATTCCCAGCATGAGAACCAAGAGCTGTCACGTAACTTTGAATTTCCCGGCACACAGCTGTGAATCGGATGGATCACCACAAGTGCATTTGCACCTGCAACTTTAAAATTGTTGCGTGGTCCCGTCTTGTATCGCCCCGGCAACCTTTGACACCACGAGGGACCCTTTTCCTGCTACTAGACGGATGTAACTGGAAGCAAAAAGACGCCGGCCGCCGATCCCCGAAGTGAGCGAAGAGAGAGAGAGAGAGAGAACGGCAGTGGTCTGACAACCTCCATTGAGAGTGGACCCCAAAAGAAACTCCTCCCTCACAAACCACATGATTTGAACTCTAATAATCTTTGTAATAAGTTTAATAACTTCAATGTGTATATTCTGTAAATAATAGCTTTTACATAAATAAACTAAATGCTTTAATTAATCAATATCACGCTACCGTTATTTGTCTCAATATCACGCTACCGTTATTTGTCTCAAATGTCACAATACCAGTTCCTGGGGAATGTACTAGATCTGCAATGGTAAAAATACCAATACCCTGCCCCATTTTTTAAAAAAAGGAATAACTAGTAGTATTTTATGAGCAGTACTTTTCTCTTACATAAACCTCAAAATCGATGTTTTTACATTCAACGAATGAAATGAATTTAAAACCCATTTAGAAAACATCATCCGATTTACTCTCCTTAAACTCGTATCACTTAAAGTGTTGGTAAAAGAGCTTGTAGTTTTGTATTTGGCCTTTAACAGGCCCAGAGAAATATTTTCTTTCAATTTTCTTACGTTGCTCAAAGAGAAATGATTGGCAAAATAATACTTTCTTTACTATTTTTTTTCTCTCCTTTTGTGGGTTTTCTTTCTTTCATTTCGCCGACCGTTCTGCTACATTGAAAATCATTGTGACATAAAATGATAAAAAAGTGGTATCGGCATGTTGTGTCATGAACTTTGGACATATTTATTAACTAAATAACTGAAACTGAATCCAGCGAAAAAAAATAACTTGAGATATAGAGAATAAAAGGGTTTGATTAATGAGAACCTATTAGTTTCTTAAACTGAATCATAAACTCATCTGAAAAACCATAAAAACAATATACAGTCGGACCCCGATTTACCGAACCACCTCTATTCAACGAATTTCGCAATATTTTTTCCCCCACAATTAAAATGAAGGCAAAAAAAAAAAAAAAAACTTTATTTATTAAATGAATAATAAACCCCTAATTATCAAATCATTTCAACACTAAAGAAAAACTTTTTATTGGTTTGGACTAGAAACAATTAAAATTCTTTTTAAATGACTTATTTTTTTTTGTCAGGAACAGAAAAAGACTTTTTGTAAGCTGTAAATTTCAGCGGGAAAGGGTGCAGCTCATTATTAAATTTTACAGGTGCAGATCTTTCATGTGTGTAACATATAGCTTGAGTTTTGGATAGGATAAGGAATACCTTTCTGAATCTAAAATCAAAACTGTTACATTTTCTAATGTTTTACATTGTTTGGAAACTGACAGTGGCCTAACGGAGAACATTTGGGCCCCCTGCAAAGTCAAGTTTTGGGCCTCCAAGGGTAGGTACTTGGTGGCAGTCAGCCTTTGGGCCCTTTAGAGCAGTGTCCCGCAACCTTTTTATCGCTGCGGACCTGTCAACATTTGATAATTTTACCGCGGCCTGCTGAGGGTGGGACACGTTGATTGTTTATATTTTAGATTGTTTTGATTTAACATTTTTAATTTAGTTACATTTATATAAATATGCCTTCAGAATAAAATATAGTTACACCAAAAATGAATAAAAGTGATTTAACGTGGAATATAAAGTGATTACCGTGGAAAGTTGCGCAGATCCGAGACAAATGCACCACTTTAAATAAAATGGCCATAGTTCAATGTTCTTTAGGCGACCCGGTACCATTTGATCCATGGACCGGTACAGGTTCACGGACCGGGGGTTGCGGATCACTGCTTTAGAGCCCTTCCGCCCCTATATGTGGGGGTGTACGTTACGCCACTGGAAACTGCGAAAACATATCTCATGCAACAAAATGTAAGTGATGCAATATTTTCTTCTCTACATAAAGTCGAAAAAAAAGAAAACACTTTTGAGTCAAGAAACATACATTGTCAAACAATATTAGTACAATTCATTGTCAAACATGTATTAGTATTTTAAAATTTCCAAGTAACTGATGCGCGCGCATAATAATTCGCTAACAGCATTTTTGGCTCTACTGAATAAAAAATTTGTAATATCTAACTCTATCTAATTTTTTATTGTGTAGTTTCTAATTATAGAATTTCCAGAAGGGGAGTGCAAAAAAATTGGATTTTTTTGGATCCCGATATTAAGAATAAACCTAAAATAACGAATAAAAAGTTAAGTTCCGATGAATTCGTCTGTTTTTGAATTAACAAAATATGTTTTTCTTTGAATAATGAATCTTTTAGAAGGAAATCGTGATAATTTTTTTGCATTTTATTATGCCTGTTATAAAATAACTTTAAACACACTCATGATGATTAGGAATTTTTAGTATATTATGTTAAGAGTTTGAGTAAATTTTACTTTATTTTTATTAAACACAAATCAAAATTTTTATTAAATCGAATCAATTGTGACATTATTATTATTATTTCCTCTTCTATTTTGTACATTTATTAAAGAAAACCATTCACGATTCGAAGTTTTTTGCTGCAAACACACTTTTAACTATTTCTTCTACTTACTCAAAGCTTTTTTAAATAAGCAACGAATGAATTTTTGCTAGGATTGTTGTAATTTTTTTCAATAAAAGCAACCGGCATTTTGATTAAAATTGCATCATAACTACCGAAAGTCCTAGCAAAAGTTTCAGACATTAATTGAAGGAAACTTTAGCATCAACGACATAAGCATGTTAATAGAAAAATGAGCAAACCGTGTATTAATTCTTTTCTTTGAAGCGAATGTTGGGGAGAAATAGAAATAGAAGTAAAATAAAATAAGTGTCTTCAACTCCCCGTTTTTAGTGAGGACGTTATGTAATAATTCGGACGAACATGAGAAAAACTCGTGCATAATCAAAACTAATTAGTGTGTCCGTAAAGAATGCAAAGAATCATATTTAATCAGCTTAACGATGCCTCTGCATAAATAAAAAAAAAATTGCAAATAGAAATCCTCAACAAATGCCAAAACGGGATAAATTAAAATAAACGAGACAGAAATTTAGGTAGAAAGTACTGTCTTTAGAGACAAAGCAGTAGAAAAAATGAAAATATTTAAAAAAAAAACTGAAAATGCTCCCGTAATAGAGAGGTATCGTATAACGAATATAAATGGTCACTGAAAAGCAGCCATTTTTAACTGTTCGGTAAACGCAAAAAAGAAAAAAAAAAATTAAACCTTATTTATCCGAATGCAAATTACATTTTCCGGAATCATTATTCATTAAGCGGAAGGGAAAAATTCATTTTTAAGATTAAAATTTATGGCAACGGTGGTGAATATATCCTCGTTGACAGACGAAGATTATTAATGCTTCCGTAGTTTTGAAACTATGATGTATCATTCCAGAGTTGGTAGCAGCAAAATTAATAACAGGGTGCGTTTTTTTTTTCTTTCCTGAATCCAATTTTTCTATATTTTGCTCAGCAGGAGATTGGAATAAGTACGAGGAATTTTAATCTGTATTTTAATGCGTTAGAACAAAAGCATTCTATATATTTGATTTTTTTTTTTGTTCTATGATAAATTTGGAAATTTTAGATTAAAATCTTGCTTTTAGTGTGTGCAAGTGTATCAGTAACGTAATGTTATTACTAACCACAGGAAAATGAACAAGTTTACTTACTATGTTTTTATCCATTATATATTATTTTCATATAACCTCCTTGATTGAAAGAGTAACATTTTAATATAATACATTTGAAAACAATATTTTTCGTAAATCTCATTCAAAGAGTATCCACAAATCATTTCATATTTTAATAAATAAATTTTAAAACTTTCGGTCGTTTTTTTGTTTTTGCAAAATTTTTCGAATTTCTTTCTGTGAAGTGAATATATGTCAATATTTTATAAAAGTTGCAGCAATGAAATATGTTTACATTAAAACTTCGTTCAACATTTTTAACTTAGATTAAGCTTCGAAAAATATTCTATCAAATGGGATTGATTAATTCGTTGTTTATTAGCGTGACAGGATTTCAAACCATGAACAAAAGACGAGTAAGGAACTTTAAATGTTATACTCCACTCTGCAATTTTCCACACCACACCAACATGAGGACTATCAATCAGAAAACCATAGATGACATGATGAAAATGTTTGTTTATACGTCAACGAAAATTTAAAAAAGAAATAGATGTTAAAGAATTAGAATAATAAATAATTAGATAAAAATAATTTTTAGAAATAGATTATTTTCACAGAGCATCAATTTAAAATTTTTAATATAAACAAGTTTATTACAAAGAATATTCACAGCATACATAGAATATCTACAGAAGATTTCCAAAAGGTTCTTGATTTTTGTTTTAAAATTGATTTTTTAATTTCTAAAAGGTATTTAATTGTTAAGGAATAAAACCTAATTTGACTTTGCTATCTTATAAAGAACAGCACACTTTGTTATGTTTCTTACTTCTATTTGAATGAATTCTTTTTTTTTTTCCTCATGTAAAATATGTTTTGAATTATGTCTCATATACTGTAACGCTAAACCGTTTTAAATTTTCTTCTAAAGCAAAATGCTGCATGCGTATGAATTTTTTTTAAGAAATTTAAAAATACAACTCTATAAAAACGGAAATGCATTACATTGTTGAGAATTTATATGGAATTTGGGGTATTTCTCTGTTTGAAAATAAGTTCCCCGAATCGGGCTCGGGCTTTGAAATATTAAAGGAAAAAGACAATCCTAAAAATTATTTAGGTTTTAATTATAGTTGTGAATATAGCAAACGATAGTATTGTAGAATTTGCATTCACTTTGTTACGACATTCTTGATAGTTTTCAGACTTCTTTGCTCATATTTCTTTTGTTAAATAAGATGCGTATTTTTATGTATACATAGGGATTGCTTTAACTAAGAGAAAAACACAAGCACGAGAATTAAAAAACTCTCCGCTCCTCCCCCACCCCCAAAAAATGAGAGCTTTTCATTTATCGTGAAAAAGAATCTTTGTCATTGGGATAAGAAGCAACATTTGTTTCCCAGCTGCTTTAAAAGCTTCAGAAACCCATTGAAAGCATTCAACTGAGGGACACTCTTTACTGCTTAGCATATTTTGCCACTCTCTTGCTGTTCGACTGCTACTTTAATTAAGCATACTAATGCACAGGCATTCCCTAGCTTTAAGTGACCTGAAATTTTCCGTAAAGTTTTCTCTTGGAATTCGCTTTTAAAAAGAACTTTCACTCCAGTGTTCATGCCTTCGAATGCAAGTGCATTAGGGCAATGACTAGGTTTTGAAGTGAAAATACTTTTTCTGAAACGATGTCATTTGCTTCCTTCTACGGAAGTTAGTATCATCTTCTATTTCCATCTGCCGGTGCCCAAGATTTAAGAAAAGTTTCTGTTATATATTCGCTTTTTTTAAATTTTCTTTCAGGTATTTTATTTTGCATTGTTTGGAGAGTTTTTTTTTTGTACTGTTTTTTTGAGGTTTGAAAATATTTGTAAGTTTTTATATTATTATACAAGTCCGTCAGATTTGATTCTAAGAAAATTAAAATTCTTCGGGGCTATTCGTAATTCCCTAATTCCTCCTTTCAAAGCGCTATAGGGGGGAAAAAGACGAGTACAACAACAAAAAAATACAACATTTGAACGAATTCAAAAACAATACAAGTTTTATTTACATACTTTACTTAAGTTCCATTTGTAGAACCTTGGTTACGCGCACTGGTGTAACTAGCTTTGAGGGGTCCCGGTATCAGAATTCCTTCGGGGCTCTTTTTTAGATATGGGAGCCCTGTTAGTGGACTGTAATTACACATGTTGGGGCTCCTGTAGCTTTGGGGAGGGGGGCCTATCATTGATACGGCGGTAGCTACGCCCCTGGATACACGGCATACATCAATGCGATAGCCTTGTTGTTGCCACATTCTACTCAAGATAGTACTATCAACGTTATTAGCAGCACTTGTTATCATTTCCATGTTATCTGTATTATCCGAAAACCTGTCTTTTACATAAGACTTTTTCGTATTCCCTTTGCGGCGTGATGCAGAACTGCGTGAAAGGATAATGCGCTGGCAATAACGTTGATAGTACCACGTTGAGTAAATTGTGGCAGGAACAGGGCTGCCACATTGATGTGTGCCGTGTAACCAAGGTTTCACTCTTAGAACTCTTGTAAAATATGCTAATAAAACTTTAATTGGTTCCAGTGGCGTACCGGGGAACATTTGGGCCCCCCTGCAAAGTAAGGTTTTGGGCCCCCAAGTTGGATTTTACTCTGGGTAGGAACTTGGCGGCAGTCAGGCTTTGGGACTCCTAGAACTCCGCGCCCCTCCACGATGCAGGGGTGTACTTTACGCCACTGATTGATTTTGTATTCTTACAAATGTTCTGTTTTGTTGTATTCATTTTAGTTTTTTTTTTTTTTTTTTTGCTATGAAGCTTTGAAACACTTGAGGGAATTATGAATTAACTTTGTATATTCGTGTATATGCTTAATGATACCAAATAAAATATTTACTCTAAAATTAAACATTTGCGTAACTTCCTCGTTATAAAACGTAACGCATAAAATTTCTGGAACAAATGGAAAATGAAATTTTCATGCCCAAAGAAGACTGAAAGACATTAAAAACCGATTACTTCCCCACCTTAACGAAGAAAAGGAGATAAAAGAACCAATCATAACTTAGGTAATGAGCTAGTTGTTTCTATGTCCATCGATTTTACGACAGCTGGGGCATTGTGCGTAAAATTTTCAGTACGTTTCCACACGCATTCGAATTCGAGAAGAATCCAATTTCCTGCCATGCATTTCATGCCAGGAAGTGCGTCAAGAAGACCGGTAATTGGCGTTGCTAGAACCCAGTAATTTCGCACGAGGGCTAATGAATTTGTAATTAACGGCACGTGATTCTCAATTGGCCAGTCTTCATCCGCGCATGGTGGGATAATTTTATAACTGAGGCTGGAAATTCAATCTGTGGAGGCGAACTTATTTTTATGGTATTGTTGAGGAAGTTTGGACTTATAATGTTAAGAGGAAATTTATGCTTCGATTTATTATATATTTTTCGTTGGTTAGTCATTTAGACAGATTGATTTTGCATAAAATACATTTAACCTCAGTTTTATTTTTAATATGAATTTTACAGGGTGGGAATATATTTCTACAGTTGATTATTATTGAAATGTTGATTTTTTTATTTTTAAATACTATGGTTTTAGGATTTACATGCATTGTTCTACAAAAAAATTACATTTAAATTCTCAACAGTGCCACTAGATGGCACTGTCAAACGTTTAAGGTGATTTCCATCAACTGTAATTGGCGTGGTTCTTTGGTACTTCTTACATTATTTATTTGATAAAAATGAAGCATTGCTTTTGTTTCCAATGCATTTTGAAAATAGTAAGGTGTTTAGACCTGATCAGAATGTGATAAATTTAATGCTGAGTAGTTATTATGCAAGGAAATGTTGATGAAAGAAGTTTGATTTTACTTATTTCGAACAACATTTAGGAAGAGATTAATTGAATTTTAGTATGGAAATATATACATGAAATCATAATAATGTGCATTTTTATAGCACTCTTCATGATTTAAGTTATTTTTCGGCAGCCGGCGGCCAAACAAACTAGAAATTAATTTACAAAACATTTTTTCTTTTTTTAATATATAAGAAGCATTTATGAAGTTATGATTGTATAAAAGAAAAATATATATATTTAGTTTATACTACAGTATATATATATATAACAATTTCGAATTATTTTTTGAAAAAATGCTTTATATGCCTTGTTACACACATACAATTTTCTTCATAAATCTTTCGCATTTTGAATTATTGAGGTGAAGTCATACGGATATAAAATATCGTCAGCGATGTTTAAGTGTATTTATTTCAAAAAATTTAATTTAGAAATGAATTTGTTTATTAAGTAACTATATATATATATTTTAACCAATCTTTCAAACCTATTTGAATAGTTTAAAATTCCTTTAAATTTATTTTTGTGTTGCAGTTGTGCATTGTAATATATTCTTATGTATTTAAAAATATATTACAAATACATAAAAATTTAGATTAATTTTTTATGTTTAAAGATGCTACAATTCAAACTATATTGTTTAAAAAGGTATGTATATGTATCAAATTTCATCATGAATCCATTGAAAAGCACTCTTTAACGATTCAAAGTCCAGAATCTTCCAAATTAATGCCTGTTATTCTAGGCGATGTCTTGTCTCTTTTTTATTTCTTTGAAGTACTTTTGGATGTCTATACAAAGTTTTAACTATACATTTGGGAATAATTAGCATTTTGAAAGTTTTGGAAAAAGAATATTTCCGTCAAGTAATTTATGCTTTGTATAGTTACTCTTTTATTCCCAGCATATTATTCCAGCTAGACTTAATGTTCGAAAATTATCTACCAAAGTAACTCTAATAATGCTTCCGAAAATAATAATAAAATGTGTTCACGATTACCTCATATTAATGTTCTAAATTGCTACGGATCTTCACAGAACTTAATGGTTTCGTTACATTGTTTCAGATGAAGCTTGTCAATTAAACAGCTATAAAATGGCGCGACATATTTCTCTAGAATTACATTTTCTTTTTCTTTTTTTTTTCTTTAGTAAATTTTTAGTAATTGCTGTTGGCATTTCTTGATGAAATCGTTTCAATAACGAAATAAGTCTACAGTCTCTGATTACGAAATAAATTGATTTCCATTGTAGCGGTGCAACATCAAGCAATTTGAAATGGAAGTGGCTTCTTTTATAGGATCTAATGTATTGGCGCACAAAGACTCAAAAGCTTTATTCTGTACCATAATTAGCTTTAAATAGTAGGATTCATTCAGCACTCGTCTTTTTGAATTGAAAAAAGATGGACGAAGTTTTTATCCGTCTTGAATATAATCTGAAATATACTAGAAGGAATTTCATTTCACTTAAGAACACAAACATTATTATGATGACAAACATAATCATTTTTTTAAAGTTAAGGATTCATCGATTTCTATTGCTTGACAGCGCTGACATATATATGACAACGTAATGAATGCCATGAAGGTTAAGAGAATAATTACTTGAATAAATCATCTTGTCACGTAACATGTCATTCCTCTGGCCTGCCTTCGGGATAATCGTCATATGGAAATATATATTGTTGAGGAAAGTTGTGTGCACCTGTCTCAGGTATTACATATGCATGTTTTTAAATTATAACAGCATGGGAAAGATTTTGAACCCATAATATTTAAATGAATTAAATTTAGTAGTGAAGTTTTCGAGCATGAAATCGAAATTGGATTTGAAGAATTACAATTTTTTTTGCACTCTTATTTGAAATCTAGTATTTTAACACAAATAATTTTTCTACCCCCCCCCCCAAAGTGTTTTCAGATATATAAACAAGAAAAAATAAGCAATTGAGATGCAAAAAGAATAAGAACGTTGTTTCGAATTATGTATTGGCTTTTTGATGAGAAAACAACTACGAATATTTTTCTCATAGAAATGAAAACATCGCGCAGTTTCTGAAGAATAATTACTTGGAAAATATTATCTTAACGCACACGTAACGTGCGGACATACACACACTTAAATAATTTTTCTGAAAGAGAGAATAAATAAAAAGAAGCACAATAAGTAATATGATATAGTTTAAATAAAATTACGTATCACATATTTTATATATTTAAAAAAAAATCTTAACGTGAAAAGAAAAAGAAGTTTAAACTTTTGGTTGTGCATTTTCTTTGTACAATGCAAAGCCAATTAAGTCTTGATATAGCTTTGTCTTAAAATACTGCAATGGTTGTTTCTCAACAACTCACAAGTCATTATATTTACAAATTCATGAGTTGCTTAAGAAGTGTTATAATAAATAAATAAATAAAATGAGTTACACATTTATCGTATAAATAATAAATTTTGTTATTAATGTTACTGTTACCAGAATAATATATTTTTTTAAAGCTCACACGCACACACACACATTTCATTTTTTAAAATATTTATTATAACAACTGTACACTCACTCTTCTCATATATATAATTCAATATTTTTTTTTAATTTAAGAGATTTGTTGAGAAAATTCATAATTCGTTGCCCCTCCTCGAATTAAAACTCGCCTTCATATTTAATTTGTTTCTTCCAATTTAGGAATTATTATTACTATTATTATTATTATTTTGCAAATATACTGTTGTACTTAAACTATTAACAAAAACCTACAAAAGGAATTAAATGGAAAAATATGAAGCTTTTCAAACTAATACAAACTTAAAAACATTTTAAAACTTCTTTTTCATTTCGTTAGTAGAAATGTCTAGTATTTAATTCAGTTCTTTTTAAAGAGATTGCTTTCTCTTAAAATATATAATTTGGCTTTTCTCATTACTTAAAGTTTTCCATAAAACGTATTGAACAGTGTTGCGCATTTTGGTTCAATGCATTAAATGTAAATTAAACTGTCGTAAATAATTCGCCAAATGATCATATTTATGTAATCCGTTTCGCGTGTAACATTAATCAGATCTCCACGGTATCATTAAAAATATGTTTAACTAAATTAATTATTGTTTAAAAACTGAAGCATGATCTGAATAGGAAAAACAAAAATTAATGTAAAAAAGTAAATAAATTTTTAAAAACATCTCGAAATTTCAAACTTGTTACTTTCAAATGTCTGTTGATTTCTTGCACAACATATTTATTGTTGTTTTGTGATTTTATATGTTACATATTTCTTTACTTAATTTTACATTCACAAATTAGTAAACAGTAATCGTGCCAAATGCAATAGGTAAACGTGTAAGTTTTTGCATTTATTGCACCTGCAAATTCCTTACCATTCATATGATTCAATGATCCTTGATATCAATACCCGATCAAACAGCTGAATAAAACCATTCATCACATTTCTTTCAACCCTACTGCACGATAAAGACGTATCGTAAGAGCTCCGATATGGACCGCATATTACCTTCAGTTAAGCATCATAAATCACAGACCTACCGCCAACAACTGGAAAGACATACAATTTAATGATCCCAACTAGTTTGGCCACCACCAGCATCTGACCTCTTAACTACATACAAGGCCATCTATTTGGAGAGGAATATCTCACGCTTTGCGAAAATCGAACTTTTCGACTCTTGGTGGGACATTTCGAAAATCAATACCTCTACTCCATTCTCTTATTCCTTCACAGAAGACACCAACTATTCGTGGGAATTCACTTGCCAAGTTGGGGGAATTGTGTATTGTGAGATTTATGATAGGCCAGGCTGTATATATGTGTGACGAGTGAACTTGTAATCACGATTGAGGGGTGGACTGGGACAAGGAGGCAGTTCTCTGTTAGAGGGTAGGGAGGGTGAAGAAAGATTTGCGAGGCTTGGTAGGTAACTTCGTTATGGGGGGGAGGGGGATTGCTTGCCACGACGTCCTTAACGACTGCTTGTGGAAAGAATAACGGCTTCCTTTTTATTAGGTGGCGTTTCCGAAAAGAGTGGGAGTTTTTATGATTTTACTCAAAGAACGCGTTGTTAAGAAGGGTGCACTGGATCCGAAAATATCGTTTGGGTGTGCCTCTGTGTCTGTACTGAAGAGTATCCAGTTGCACTTGAGGTGTAATTTTAGCTCACAGATTTTAGTACTGAGCATCGTAACTGTGAATATCGGAAATATGATTTGTCCTTCTTGGTCATTAAGATAAAAATCTGGTAAAAGCTGCGAAGGTAATGAAACTGTGTCTGCACAGCAGGTGTTGAAAATCAGGGTCCATAGTTTTAATTATGTATGCCTTTTAATTATTAATGATAAAACTTATTTTAGTTTCAAATTCATTTTAAAGGGTAAGTTTAATTCATGTATGCATCAATGTATATCAAAGGTATGTCAACCTTGTATGTCAAGGATACGCTAATTTTTGATTTTGAAAACTTTTTTTGGGATTTTTGAGAAAAATTTATTTCTGCACTTTAATTTTTTTTTTTTTTTTTTGATGAATCTTAAGAAGAGTTTATTATTGTTATATTTACATGATATGCATGCACCAATAAGAGATATTTTGTTTTAAAATATATTTGTACTGCAGTTTATAATCATATATTTGTGCCATTTGCGTTCCTTTTGAAGTTTTTGAAACAGCTAGTGTATAGTGTTCATGTATGCTATTTATGTTAATATAAGAGAGAGAGAAATTTTTCCAATTTAAAAAGAGAGGCATAAACAGTGAAAAAAATCTTAATTTCTTAAAAATGTTTTTTCAGTAGTGCTAGTTAATACACTTTCCGATGGCAATATTAGAAACATAAAATATTGTTTTATTTTTTATTAGTATAGCGACTTTAAATGTAGCATAGTAGTACATTAAATAATTAAAAAAAATCTGGTTTGAGAATACTTCCTTTTAATGAAACAGGAGAGTGTATTACACATTTCGAAAACCTATCTATGATAAGAACTACAGTAATTAATTGTATTTGTGTGTTTCGTATTATGAGACCACAAAAATGCTTTTTAATTGTTATACTGAAAGATTATGACAGTGAGGCTTATAAATGATGTTTTATATATTACTTGTATTATTTTTAAACATGTCTTCGTCTTCTAAATAAGATAAAAGTTTTAGAAAAAGGTGGATCTTTAATCATACAAAAATGTCATGGGTATTATCTGTAGCAGACATTCTAAAAAAATATTTCGTTGCATTTGTATGTTACATATACATATAACATGGATATACGAGTATATGTGTCGAATACAAAGGCGGGTAAAAATATTTAGTTGAACTTTAAAATAATTCCATAGTTAAAATAAGAAAGAATTTTTTTTTCCTTCTTGTTACAATATGCATTCTTGTGAAATCAAATGTTCATTTAGTTTAGGAGACTTATTGATATTCTATCTAAAAAATAAACCGATGATTATTTTTTATCAATGAATATAAAATGTTCCTTCTGCAAATAATTCTCTTTACACCGGTAATATTAATGCATAGCAAACACTTAAGTCTTCGTCAAAAATTCATTCGAATACACGATTTCGTTTGTCGGTATGTTTTTCAAGACTTTTATGCATATGTATGACACAAATGCTTAGTTTTATTTTCAAGGCAATAAAAAGTGAACGAAAAATTATTAGTGTTGCCAAAACGAATGAATTATTTAAGTATTTTTCCCCCGATCTGTAAAATTTTATGTAATCTCATTATTATCATTTTTTTGCACTACTTATGAAAAGAATGATCAAAGAAATATATTAAATATCTTAAGAACAGCAATAAAAAAATCACGATATATTTCTTTTAAGCAACATTCCTTTTTAAGGCATTTTTTGCAGGGTATTTTTTTTTCTTTCTTTTGAGTAAAATGAATTAATCTTCTTGACAATTTACTCTTATGGATTCACAATCGCTTTGCAAAGATGCATCTTGAAAAATAAATAATTTAAACCACTAAAAAATCATCGGTGTTATGAGTAAGCAAATTAATTTGCAATACATAAAGGAAGGATATCTTGAAAACAAGCAATGCATTAATATTTCCACCGACTTACGGAATAAATAATTACTTTAGCTTGCGAAAGCAAAACTGGGCATAAGAGGAATAATTAAAATTTAGTTGAATGTGAAGTATAGAAGTCTAAGAAAGAAACAGAGCAAAGAATATTCGTTTTAGACAAAGAAACTCTGTAGTTTTGTTTTAATAAGCATTTTTAATTGAACTCGAATATAAAAGAAAAAGATCATTTGTTTTGTTTTATTTATTTATTTTCCTTTTTTTTTCTCCCTTTTTTATATGATTTTCTGCATTTTTTCCCCATTCTTAATCTTGTTCCTCAGCGAGTAAAAAGAATTGTGTAACGATGCAGTCGATTTTGTGACGGACTGGTAAATGCTGTTGCCATCAGCGTTTCTTAAATGAATTATTAAAAGATTCTTCTCCAAATTGCATGAAGAATGAGAATAATTTTGCGAAATCGTTTGCTTTTTTACTTTTTTTCCCCCTGCGATGTTACGGAAGATAAAATTAATTTAAGAATATTCTAGGGAAATATATTAGTATTCTTTCTTATCACTAACTGAACTTTGAACATGTTTTTTAGGAATAATTATTTGTGTATTATTAAATACAAGTTAAGAAAGAGAATATTGAAGGAAGAATAAATGATTTTTGAAAACCTGAAATTACTTTTTTTAAACTTTTTTATTAACTAAAGTAAAATAAATTTTAAAATCAAGCTTTTATGCTCATGAAAGGAGGGATATTATTGAAAAATAATGTCTTTGTCCGCGCGCCCCCCGCCGGCGCGCCCTAGTTTGCAAAATTAATATTTTATCTCAAAGAATTTTGATGTGATATTGAACTTTTTTTGGTTTTAAAAAATGTTTTAAGATTTGAGAGTGGTTTTTTTTTTTTGCTCATTTAATTCTAAAATTAAGATTTATTATATTTTCTATCATAATTTTTTTTTCCATTATTGTCCATCATTAACATGTGAATAGGGAAAATACTCCCCTTTATGTTCATAAAGGCCGGCTGGTGGCCCTTGAAGCCGTGTGGGTGGGGTAATTAATAATAATGTTTTTTTAAAAAAAATTCTTGAAATGAATTGCATATCATTCTTGGTTTGATGAATTAAATCATTGTAAATTAGTTTTTAAAGGGAGGCTTAATACGTTATAATCTTATGTTTTAAAAGTCAGTTTTTTTCAGTCTTTATCTCACTGATTATATTTAATCCTTAATTTACGAAAGTATATCTGATTGTGTGTCTATTTAATTACTCAATTTTCTTAAAGAAATCAGAATACTACATCTTTCTTATATGAAAACACAACTGATTTTTTTTTAAAATTCACAAATGGGAAATAATAATATGTTACATATATACCACTCGTACACAAGAAGCGTCCAAAAGTTCAGACCCCCTTCCCCAAATCCCTTTTTTTTTTCGATTGATGATAATCTTAAGTTGTAGTATATAAATTTTAATTAAGTATTTGTTATTAATAATTTATTTTATTAATTAATGCTAATTATTTATTGAATAACTTTTTTTACTGTTATTTGTTCGTTAAAATCAAAAGAATATGTTTGGCGGCGTATTGAGGTAGGCCACGCGCGAATGGTGCACTTTCGACCCTGGAATGCCCCCCGCCGCTCTCTGTCTCCCCGGTGTGATACCGCATGAATATATTTAAGATATTTTTGCTTCATAAGGAATATTTTTTTTCTTGTAAAAAACGTTTTTCATTAAAAAAAAAAGACATACTATATGAATGCATTTTAAAAAATTGCGAAGAAATTTTTGAAGAATATCAAACTACGGAAGAAAAAAAATGAAGCGTAAATTTGATAAACTCATTTCTTACTTTCTGTAGTTAAATTGTGCGCTTTTAGTATAAGTTTTCTAAAAACAAGAATTGTTTAAAAATTAAAATACAAATATCTTAACCGAAATTTCATAAATCGTTATGAATTGTAAAAATTGTTTTCCTTTTGTGTACCTAAAAATTTTTACAATTGCAAATACAGGTCATTTTCATTTGGCAATGTAATTTTTTTTTCCAGAAAATTACTTACTTTTCCACTTCAAATATCTTTAACTTCTAACAAAAAGAAAATGTATATTTATTCTTACAACTTTATTATATTCTTGACAGTTTTTCTGTGACTATACATAATAACAGAATGGAAAAAAAAAGGAAACGAAGATTTCATGTAGCGTGTGTTCTAAATTTTTTCCCTTCTCACAAGTTAGCCATTTTCTTCTAAAATGTAAGAAACGCATTTCTCAGTAGAATAAACCTCAATCTGTTTTTATTTAGGTGCAATCATTTTCACATTATAGCTTGCTTTGCGTTCCAAGTGAAAAAGATGATTGCATGTCAGTCGTGAAAAATGTTAAGATGTTCTTTTCAGGTTTGCTTTAAATCTCTTATTCTTGGTTTCTTGGTATTCCTTACATATTTGCTAAAAAATTGTTTTAAAGATATGTGCATACTTTCTAGATTAAGAATATAATTTGAATGATAATTTACACAAATGGTTAAAAATAAAGTTTGGTCAATTAAATAAATAAACTTTTTCATAAATCCCTAAAGTTTATTTATTTATTTTTTACTTTTTGTAAAATATTTATACGTTAACACTTATAAATCATTTTTGTTCGAAAAGATTTGTGGCTGTGATTAAGGTATATCAAATTTTCCTATTTTAATTACAAAAAAGTGAACTTGAAAAAAATAGAAAGTAAATGAAATTTTCATTTTATATAAGTGTAACTGTAAGATCTTCATTTCTGTACTCACTATAAATAGCATTTTATTTAAATTCTAAATTGCGAAGATTCTGTTACATGTGTGTATGTAGTTTTGTTTTTTAAGTGATTTCTTCTTTCATTTGTGTGTGTGTACAAAGTAATTACATACAAATACAGTTTATCTTTTTGATTGAAACTTAACGCTAACTTTTTAAAATGCATAAAAATGAAGGTACTATTTGTGTGCAATATAAAATATTTTGTTTTAAAAGTATTAAAATTTGTATTAAAATATCATTTGAAAAGTTTTTATTTCCAGTTTTAAATACAATTATGAAATATTTCCTTAAGAATTGAAACACTTCTACATCATTTTAATTTATTTTATATAACCATTAATATAACTTTAATGTAACCAAATAATGCTCAATCTATTCCTTAGTGAAAAATCCTATTACTTGCATACATATTTTTAAACATCACTAATGAAATACTTAATAATTATCATTTATTTCATCTCATTAATATTTTTCTGTGATTATAATTGGAAATAAAAAATAGAAGCAATTAAATATCTTCTGTTGAACAAAACCCGCTACTATGTTATGCATATAAAATCCTATTTTATCAGAATGAAAGTTGAAAAATCGTTAAGGATAAAATTTCATTGTGTATTTATAAAGCTAGTTTAAAGTCATCTTGAACTTTTATTGAGTAAGTCATTATAGTATAATTTGACATATCCCCGCTGAAAGCTGAGAATTTTCTTGCAAGTTCATGTTACGTTTCATGCAAGAGAAGTACTAATCGCAAGTTAATGGGATTTTCCAGCACACTATCTGACACTAAAAAAATTAATTATGAATTAAAATATCAAAAAAGAAAAAAAAAATCTACATCCTTTTTCAATATTGAATGAATGTATGCACATTATGTATTTTAAGCGAATCTCTATTCATAACATTATTGATGTCCTGAGTTGATGTTGATAACTTTTAGTGTTGAATACGCTGCAGATAACTACGCAGTATGACAACCGTCCCCTAAAGTTGGTAACAGAGATACACGAGTTCTATAAGACAGGGTCCCCTTGTTGAACATGCAGCTGAATCTTCAATTTCCCAGTACACTATCCAGCACTTACACTACCTACATGATTTTTTAGCATCAAATGAATGTACGCACATTATGTATTTTAGCGAATCTCTATATCATAACAGTATTGATGTCTTGAGTTGATTTTGATAACTATTGAAATGTTTAATGTGCTTCAGATAACTACGCAGTATGACAACCGCCCCCTAAAGTAGTTAACAGAAACACACGAGTTCTGTAAGATAGGGTATTGAACGTGCAGCAGAATCTTCAATTTTCCAGTACGCTATCCAGCACTAAAAAAAAATTTTTTTTTTTTAAATAATACCTACATGCTTTTTCAGTATCAAATGAATGTACGCATATTATGTATTTTAAGCTAATATCTATGTCATAACATTATTGATGTCCTGAGTTGACTTTGTTAACTGTTTTAGTGTTGAATGCGCTGCAGTTAACTACGCTGTATGACAACCGTCCCCTAAAGTAGTTAACAGAAACACACGAGTTCTGTAAGATAGGGTATTGAACGTGCAGCAGAATCTTCAATTTTCCAGTACGCTATCCAGCACTAAAAAAAAATTTTTTTTTTTTAAATAATACCTACATGCTTTTTCAGTATCAAATGAATGTACGCACATTATGTATTTTAAGCTTATGTCATAACATTATTGATGTCCTGAGTTGATTTTGTTAACTGTTTTAGTGTTGAATGCGCTGCAGTTAACTACGCAGTATGACAACCGTCCCCTAAAGTAGGTAACGGAAACACACGAGTTCTGTAAAACAGGGTCCCCTAAGAACGTGCAGATGAATCTTCAATTTTCCAGTACACTATCCAACACTACAAAAATTAATTATGAATTAAATTATCGAAAAAGAAAAAAGACCTGCATGCTTTTCCAGTATTAAATTAATCTGCGTACATTATGTACTTAAAATGAATTCCTGTCATTGCATCATTGATACCCTGAGTTGATTTTGATAACTATTGAAGTGTTGAATGTGCTGCAGATAACTACGCAGTATGACAACCGTCCCCTGAAGTAGGTAACATAGACACACGAGTGCTGTAAGACAAGGTCCCCTTAGAAAGTGCAGCTGAATCTTCAATTAAAAGCGGTGAAAAGAGTAATCATTGTTTCTGGAGTCTTCGTGTAATAACATCATCCTACCTTCTTTAATTTGCCCCACCCAGTAAATTTGTTCTCAAATCCCAAGGCTACTATTATATTTGGGATGCTAGATGTCTTCCAGTTGCCCACGTATCAACCATTTAGAATTTCAGTGGCCCTGTCTCTTAATATCGTTCGTTTATCTTCGCTTTGACATTGCAAATCGGTGTCATTTCACTTTGCCGACTTTTCTTTGACACAAACGTGTTTTAAATCTTAAGGGAGTGTCTGTTACAAATGGTTTTCTTAATGATACTATCAAGTATTTGTAATTAATGAACGATATGGATTTTTTTTATGCGTTAAATATGTGTCGTGCAAATGGCTGGATTTGTTTGGTTTCGATGCGACTGAAATTATTCATTTTTTTTTTCCAATATTTTGTGTGTGTTAATAAAGTAAGCCGCAAAGCGGAAAGATAATATTGAGTAATCACGTTGTCGTAATAGGACAATTATGCAATTTTTGACTGATCATTTATTTCGGTAATTACATAGCATTTGTGATTATTCCAGAGGATGTCTCAATTATTACTTTGTCGAACGGCGGAAGGAAATATTTTATGATAATGATGTTTTATTTATTTAATTCATCTTTTAATTTTGCTTGATTATAAGTGACTAAAAATTTCATATTGTTTAAGTTAGTTTAATTTATATGAGTGAGATAATCCGATTAAAAAATGTAGCATTGAATTTTCAATTAATAATGATTATCAAATTTGGAATGATTAGAAATTTTGGAAGTTTTTATTTTCTGAAGCTTTTTTTTTTCTTTTGTAAAACTATGGAATCATTTTATCAAATCGAAAGGGCTGATTTCTTTGCCGCTAAGTTTGCAACAAAGCAGGGTATTGAACTACCAGTTAATATTCCCAAATTGTTTTGCAAAAAAAAAAAAAAAAAAAAAAAAAAACTGACGGAAATGTTATTTTCTGGAACACTCAGTATACGCGGTCAATTCACTTTTTTCTAAGAAAGAAATTTTTTCCTACCATTTAGCAAAGACTTTCTTGTGATCACTTTTTTTTATCAATTATAAAATCACTCAATTCCTTACTGCCCATGGTAATTTTAAAGTATTTCTCAACAGATATAACGTGCCCTACCAAAATTTATAACTGCAATGTTGGTGGTGAGAAAAGTGTTGAGCATCTTATCCTTTTTTTGTTCAAAATTTAATGAAAAAAGCAAATGCTTGAAAGTTAAACTGCATACTCATAAAATCAATTGACCTATTTTTTTCAGCTTGTTTCAAGTAAAGCTTCGTTCATATTATTTTGTATCTTCATTGATTTAATTTTGTAAATTTTCATTTTTTTGTTTTTTGTAACTTTATTGTATTGGTTTTGTTTGTAATTTTGTTTTATATTGTAATGTACCTTTTGTCTTTGTAACTTATTTGTTTTGTTATTTCATTATTTAGTAATCTTGTTTTGTTATTTAACGTATTTCGTTTGTCTTGCTTACCTTTTTATAAGCCCCGTGTGATACTTGTGGAGTACGGGTGCACTGTTTTCAATAATAATAATAATATCGAATTTAAATTATTTCAGTATTCAAAATTTTGAATAAATATTAATTGATAAGCCAAGTTAAAAAGGGAAAACCGAGGTTGTAAATTAGTACAAGTGTGGTTGTTGTTGTAAATTCCTTATTTGGATTTAATCTTAACATGTTACAAGCCTTTTAAAAGCTCAAATTAGATTTTGTTCTAAGAACATATTATGGTACATAAATATTGGTAATCAATTTATTTGTCGAATAAGTGAAAGTAAATTCTGACCTGGAGATATTACTAAGCGAAATATTTTATCCTTATTTTTAATATTGTTAAAATGTTGATCTTGATTTATTAAAAATGAAATTCTGACTTAAATGTGTTTTTCTTTCGTAAGATACGGGCAAAATTAATTGGATTATTCTTATAAAAGTAAATGCATGGAATTTCGAAACTTAATTAACCAATTATTTTCACTGACCCTAATTATTTGCATTTTGCTTGTAATTTTATCATCACTGATGCATTACTCGAATTAATATTTCTTGTATTTTTTCGCCTTTCTTTTCAAATGCAATCAAGTCTCCACCTGAAATTTAAAAGTAGAATGTATCTAATGCAGAACATCATTTTTAATTTTCGAGATTTGGTGACAGAATTATATCAGCTAGTAGAAATACTTCGTGTTTGATACGGTTTCTTTTTATTAATCGATTATTAAAATCGATAAGAGGAAAGAGTATTGGTAAGACTCATTCGATTAATCGAATTGGCCCCGATTAATGGTTTTATTGATCCTTTATTAAGAGACGGCTGAGTAATTATCAGTTAATATACCGTGTCGGATCAATAACTTACTGTGGGCTGATCGAACGGTGTTCTTTTTAATTAACATAGTTGGTCTTTAACCGCATATTTTGTTCTTTGGGCCAATAATATTTATCTTACCTGTATTATAATTTTTGATTACAATTAAGATATTAAAACTGGATTAAAAAAATTCAGTAACAATCATTTGAAATGGCACTCAGAATTTCTTTTTCTTCTCGTCTTTATTTTTTTTTTAAATACTACTTTGATGATCGCTAGTTTAGTACATTTTTACGACAAGCATCTTGTTTGTGATAAAACTTCGTAACTCAGAGTGATTAATAATTATTCAGTCTCCTTTTAAGATATTTTTTTTCGCCCAACTAAAAGTTTTGAAGTTAACTTTAAAACTTAAGTTGAGATAAGACTTTTTTTTTTGTGCGTATATATATGTATATACTTGACTCTTTCTGAAGTTTAACGTCTTATCAGATACATGCTTGACTAGGCGCATCTCAATCATCATATTAGTCTTAAGTATTTTCATTCAAACAGAAAACGTTTCGGCGTTTATCTTTTTATTTATGATTTTGTTCATTTCCTTGCAAAGAAATTTCTTCGATGCTTTTTAGAGATTAGAACGAAAAGCAGGAGTTGAAACGAAGAATTGTAACATGCTTTAAGTATTATTATTATTTTTAAAGTAAAAAAAAGAAAGAGGAAAATAAAGTCATTATGTTGTTCCTGTGTTATCGTTTCATCGTAATCGCTTAGGCGTGCAGTGACGGTTGAAATTAACGCAGG
>BMAV01020289.1:441008-470793 GCA_019973955.1 Trichonephila inaurata madagascariensis
TCTTCTCTCGTCAGTTTTTTTTTTTTTTTTAAATCACCGTTTTTAATGCATTTTTCTGATTGAAACAAACTGAAAAGCTTGAAACAAATAATTAACAAAGTTATAATTTTATTGAAATTTTACCTCTGACATGAGTTTACGAAATAGCACCATCTCAGCTGACGTGATTGTACCATATTTTCTGAAATATGATTTAAGAGATGTCTGCTCTGTGTTTCTGATGATTCATGTTGTGATTATAACATAGAACAGTAGCGTACACAGGCCTCTAGTACTTGAAAAAGAGCTTAAATTCTAAAAAGACATTGATGAAAGTATCGAGGGGTTATCTCAGAGGCTCAAATTAAAAACCTGTTGATTTGTAGCAGTGATTCCCAAAGTGGTCTATATCGTCCCTAGGGGACGACTTAAAAGGGGTCCATGGCAGTAAAAAAATAATGTGGGGGTCCATGAAGTCTAAATGGGGTCTATGCGATAGTGGCTCTCATTAAACCAGATCGTAGCAAATTTTAAAAGAAAATGTAATCAAGGGGAAACCAGATTTTTTTTATCTCTAACAGATTTGTTTACTACATTTAATGAGGTTAATTTGCAAAGTTACTAGGTGGCAGCTCATATTACATTAAAACAAGGACCATCATTTCAGATTTTCTTGCCAGAATTAAGCTAAAGGAGTATAATATTGGACATTGAGAATTTTCCTAGTTTCTCATTTTGTCGCAGACAATCTGCCAGGAAGTTGACGTTTTAGCCTACATTATTCAAAATGCTATTCAGATTTTGAAACTAGGTTTGAGAAAGCTTTGACTATGGTTATACCACAGCTGCCAGTCTCCAAAAAAATAAATAAATAGATAAATAAATAAATGGGAAAAAAAGGAAGACTAGAGACACTATTAACCGAGGAAAATTAAGGTTAAACTCGACATGATTCGTGCCAAATGTTGAAAAATTATTATCATTCAGATTCATCCCTCTCATTAAAAGCATTTCTTGTTTATTGCTCAGTTATTTTATGTAACACTTATTTTATGTATTATTAGATTTAAATTTAAAACTAATTAACATGTGCTTAAGTTTTAAACACTATACTTCTCACTACATTTAAAAATTTAAATCTCTTGTAGTAAGTAGCTCTATACCAGCAGTCAAAAAGACATTTAAGTGTTTACAAATGTCCAAAAATTAATATTTGGTAAGCAGGTCAAAGACGAAAAAACATGGCAAGGGGTCTATGAGGCAAAGAAAAGTTTGGGTACCTCTGATCTATATAGGGATGTACACAAAGGGGAGGTTGAATGTCCACATCCCACTCTTGTGCACACCACTGGCGTAGAAAAGTAAAAGAAAATGCTCTTTAACTAACTCAAAAGATCCATATATTGAATGGCTACGAAATCATACGATATATTACCTAGACCAGGGATCGGTAGCCTATGGCACTAGTGCCACAAGTGGTTCGCAGTACAATTCTCAGTGGATCTTGCATTATTCAACAATCTTGCCGACTTTTGAGTGGATGGTATTTGATAAATTTGTAATGGACCTTATTTGACAAACATCTTCAGAATTATGGACATTTACGGGATTACGAAAAGATCTGAAAGATTACTCCAAAAGTAAATTTACAATTGTTTTGTAAATTTTTGGATGTCATTGCTGGAGAGATTTGATTGTTTGAAAAGAGAAAATTGCATGTACTCAGCCTTCCGCTTTTGGTTCTACATATCAAAATAAACAATTTTTTTCTTCAAATGAAAAATATTTCGTGTCCTCAAAGAAATTGTTTAATAACTGAATGCTCAGAATCGTATCAAATTGAAAGTCACAAGGAACACACCTGATTTTGCAATACGAAGGTAGAGCGGTGCAACACTAGGTTCGCTTTAAAAATTTTATTTATCTTTTTATTTAACTATTATGAAGGGAAACACTTATATTTAATGTTACCTATTTTTTATTTTGATAAATATGTTTAAAAATACATAATATATGTACAATTTTAATTTTTAAGATTTTTGTTGAAGAAATAGTTATATTTTAAGCTGTTTGTTTTTACGTTACGCAATGTTTTTAAATGATGCAAAATTAATATATAATAAAACCGTTAATCTCTATATCATTGATCCCTATTCTTGTAACTCTGCATGCATTATCTCAAGAATCGAAGTGTTTAAAAAGTGTTCTATTGAGTGACACGCTGAAACATATTGGTAGATTGGTTCGGCACTCCACAACCAAGAGCTTGCTGACCCCTAACCTAGACTGTGGAAAAAAGGCCAACCCATTTTAGAAAAAGTTGCTATATCGAAGTGTAAATCGTATTATGTGCTAATACACTTTGAAGTTCTTGATTACTTAGAAAAACACCAAGAAACTTGTAGCTGCGCCGAAAAATTATTTCTAAGATTTTGCGTAGTACTATTGGCGAAAGGCTACTGAAAAGATAAATCAGACGAGTTTAATATGTAGGGCAGGGATGGCGAACCAGTGTCACGCATGCCATCAATGACACGCGACACAATATTTTGGGCATGCCAGAGATCAAAATGGTTTGCAATTTATTTCAAAATAACAAAATTCACTAAGAAATATTAAGAACAAATACGAGTAATCAGTTGCGGAACGGCGAGGAGCATACTTATTTGTTGTTGTCTCTTAGTTGTTGCCTTAGTTACATCTTGGGACTACAGTTGCGTATAATGCAAAATTTGTCTACGCATAGCATAGTCAATTTCGTTCACAAAAGTGAACCACAGGAAAAATAATTAATGGCTTAGAAACCATTTGGCAGATGACTCCGATTCAGCATGCGCATTCCACAAAAAGTAACATCTTACAATCTTAAATATAAGTTATTTGTGTGTCATCCAATCTGCAACAACAGAAATCACACTAATGTTACTTTAATTTGAATTACATCTATAACTAAAACATTTGCAACTATATAGTGCACAAAAGGTATTTTTTCCTTGTATATAAAGCGTTTTGAGTTGTTAGTGTTTACTTTTATTATTTTCCCAATAATCACGTCAGAATTATTTGACGGCACGTCTATACCTCATTGAACACTTCTTTAGAAAAAATGGCATGTTGATTCATAAAGGTTAGCCACCCCTGGTGTAGGGAAAGTAGTAATAAATTAAGTACTCTATTCTTTAAATATTTTAATACTCTTTCAATTTTGTACCTATAAAGATTTAACCTACTTACTCTGAATGAGTTCGAGAGTATGTTGCCTGTAAATAGAGCAGCATTCTTAGAAAATTGTATCATCTTATTTATAGGGTACAAAAACAAAAATAAAATAATTGGTCATCATCTAACATTAAAAGTAACGAAGTTTCATGCATAACTTGCAACATTGTACCAAAGAAATACAAAACATAATAAACCATCCATTTTAATTCACCAAGGAATCTACTTCTTAGGACACTACGCTTAGCATAAATTGTCGCATCTACAGTAATCCGTGCGCATTCAGAAATACTGACGTAATGTCTTGACAACCCGGGTCATATATCACCATCACACGAAGACGTTAAAGAAAAGTGCGCATTCGGAGAGAGCTTTTCCGGAACTTACTTTCATCGAGAGAAGAGTTCCTACCAGAGTGGTAATGGGACAAAGTTAGTACATCAATCTTCTACTAAAGTGGGTGTGGATAAGGATAGTAGCAACTGCAGATAAAGCTGTCATCGTGGTCACACATCTGAATATTAGTTTTGCGAAAATATCCCCGGTGTAAGAAAAGGATTCTTGTAAATGTATCCAAGAATAACTCCTGGAAAAGCGATTTTGATAGCAATAGTGTTTGTTGGTAAAGCTATTTTACTAACCTGGATAATGGATTTTATTCTGTTGGTGATAAAAGTCCAAGGTAAAGTTGACGTATAAGGGCTTATGATTTATTGATCTTGTGAGAAATATTTAGAATTTTGTTACAGCCTTTTTAGGTTGATATAATAGAGGATTAAAAGAGAAAAAGTCTTTAATTCGTGAATATTTTAGAACATTTAGCAATACTAAAGATATTTTTGTAAGACTGGTGCACGAAATTAAATATCGATGTTCCTGTTTATTACTGTTACATATTTTTGTCATTATATGTGTGTTTGAAACAAAAAATGATCGAATGAAGATTTAAATTTTCACAAGTGATTCCTTATACATTCATTGAAAAATTGCAACTAGAGGTGAAGATAGTGTTTAATTATATGATACGAGCTGGGTGGCGTAGTTGGTTTGGCGCCGTCCTTGTGTGCCTAAAGTTGCGGCACACAAGGCCGCTCGACCCAGGTCCGAGTCGGTGGATTTTCATGATACAGGAAATCGACAGCATCCATGTCGTCTGATTACGCGGCATGTAACAGATATCTTGAGTGCCTGTTTGGCTTGAATACTCTTATTCCGGGAACAAGCTCACATCGTCAAGGCTACCTCTGGGAAGGAAACTGGGCGTCAGAATTACTTGCTGCACTAGTTTAACTGCACTAGTTTAATAATCTCTGGATTGCATTATTATTATTTTTTATGTCTCAAAACTTAATAAGAAATTTAATTTATTCTTGGAAAATCAATTTCATTATTCTATGAATCCTGTAAGTGACATACATTTAAGCTAAATGTTAATTAATAGCGTAGTAAAGATAATATGTTTAAATAATCTTGTTTTCTGGTATAATAATTTTGAAATTTCATTGAAATATTCTGTACACACACTTAAATATATTCTGAAGTTTACCATCTAGAAATGGTTTCAGTCTGTTGCCTCGTTCCCTTGATCAAATTCAGGTTTTTTTTTGTGTGTATATATACAGTGACTTTTTCAACAAGTTAATTTTAATCTCAAACAGCTAATTCTAACAAGTGAATGGAGTTTCTCGTAACATGATTGATTTAAAAGAAAAGAAATCTGTAAAACGGTTGTAGGGTATGTATTAAATAAAAAACTAATTTCTTAAACATTAAACATTAGTTAGAAAAGCAATGAATTTATTTAATAGAGCGCAAGTAATTTTCTAAAAATCGGAGCTCTCATTGTACTGAATATTAAAAATCAAACATTTTGTCTTTTTTTTTAAAATAAATTTAAATAAATTTTAAAAGAATGCGTTTTTTTTAAAAAAATTATATCTGTTTATTTTAAAAATTTCTTAATTATCTTTAAATTATTTTTAGTTTCATTCACATTCAGAATATTATACAGCACCAATTAGAATTGATTTATTAAAGGATAACTTATTTTTCCTCCAGGTCGAACTTAAAAGGAGGAGGGGGGAGGGGATTATATATATATATATATATTTTTACATTTTTTTTTTTTATTGAAAACAATTATAAAATCCCCGTGCACCACAAAGTATCACACGAGGCTTACAGAAGTAAGTAATAAACACACATTCAGGGGAAACAAAAAATAAAAAATATTGAGGTTAAGAAGAAATACATTACAACATTAGTGTTCTTATCTTTAAAATCTGCTTTTTTTAACCGACGAACACTTTTTTTTTTATTTAACAGAATATTTGATCCTTTTGAAGTTAATTTGAGCTACTGTAAATGTAGCCGACCAATGAATATACCTTGCAGGTACACGTGTTTTGCTCATTCATTTCGTCTGTGTATACATATTGCACTCACTCATTCTCACACATTTTATACATTGTTTTCATTTCCCCGTGTGCTTCAATACCGAGGTCTTCCATATTTCATGCCATCGCTAGTCCAATCCATCTATATCCAATGAGCTTTTCACCGCCATCCCTGCGATCCATCAATGTGCATCTCGCCCCTTCCTTGAAGCCAGAGGAAACGTAAAGCCATTCAATAATCGTTTGGCGGTTGGGTCACGTTCGTTATGCTGTACTAAGTCTCTTCATTATTATCTGACAACTCTTCCCTCCGCCTCCGTCCCCCTTCTCTCACGTTCCACTATTCACATTCACATTTCTAAGATACATATTTAATGCTATTTTCTTCTGTCGTTTTTTTTTTTTTTTTTTTTTTTTTTTTTTTTCTGTATTTATCTTCATCACCCGCACAGGATTTTTTCTGTTGCACTTTTTTTTTCTATTTTATTTAAAACATCGAGAAGTTTCATTGCCATGTAGTGCAAAATATTATGGCATGAACTTTCAATGGAATGTGAGTATTCGTGGGCGATGTGTTATTTGGATATGTACATAAGATTTTGTGAGATGTATAGTGAACTAATTTATTTTCCTCCGACCACTCCTAAGAAAATGTAGTGTTTGTTAACGGCAGGGAATATACACAATACAATGCAATATAATACAATAAAGAGATGTAGTAATTTCATGATATTCAAATTTCCTCTTTTGTGTATAAAAAAAAGTACCGTAAAATCCGGCGTGTACCGTGCACTTTTAACACAAAAAATATGATCGAAATTTACGGGTGCGTGTTTTACGCCGAGTATGAAAATGAGAGCTTTAAAAATAGAAAAAAAGAGATGAGCATATGAAAAAAAATTAGATCTCTGTATAGGTAGAAATTCAGTTTATTTAAAAGGATTGACATTCATTATGAACTTAAAAGGTTGCAAGTCTAGAAGAATACTATTTTTTTTTCTAACGTTTGGGGAGTAATATCTCGAATAAATGACTTCGAAACATAGGAGCATTGTGCACGTACAATCCAGGTTTCTTTTTAAAAAAAGGAGTGCGCGTTATACGGTGAATATACCTAAAAATTAAAAATTGCAGTTTGAAAGTATAGATGTGTGTTATACGGCGGTGCGTGTTATACGCCGGATTTTACGGTAATGTTTGTCTAATGTGTAAACATATATTTTTTTTTCTTAAAATAAGCAATAGCTTTATTTATCTCGGGAACATTTTTGCGCCCTGGCCAATATATCGGCACTCAATAATATATAAGAAAATTTCTCCCGAAATAGGAAAGATAGTAGCAGAGAAGAGATGTCAAGCATCAGGACCAGTGGTGCACACAAGGAGGGGCCGGACCCCCCTCCCCCCAAGCCCTTGATTTTTTCCCGATTGATTATAATTCTAATTATATAGTACGTAAAATTTAATTAAGTATTTGTTATTAATTAATGCTAATTATTTATTGAATAATTAGTTTTTTACTGTGTTTTGTTCCCGAAAATCGACAAAATCCAAAGGAACATGATACAAGAATGGTGAACTTTCGACCTCGGACCCCTCCCCCTCCCTTGAAAAATTTCTGTGTGCGCTACTGATCAGGACGTAAACATTACATTTTTCTAGTTCTTTATTATATGTTTATTATAATGTATTATTCGAATTAAATATTTGTTTCTATGAATATAAATTTTTTTTTTCTGCGGGACCCCTAAAGTTTAAACCTTGTTTGTTTGGCCCAAGTCAACCTTTGAGTATAGCACCCTAGCCCTACGCAGTTCATACTCTATGAGTACTATCACCCAACACCAGTGGCGCACACAGGAATATTTCAAGGGGGGGGGCAGAGTCGAATGCCCACCATTCTCGTATCATGCTTCAATACGCTACTTAACATATTCTTTAGATTTTATCGATTTTCGGGAACAAAAAACAGCAAAAAATTAATTATTAATAACAACCTAGTTAAATTTTACGTACTGTACGCATAGGTTTATAATCAATCGAAAAAAAAATCAAGGGCTTTGGGGGGGATGTGGGGATCCCTCCCTTGCGTGCGCCACTGCCCTACAGTAATCCGCTATACAGTGAAGAGGAAAGGTCGTATGTTGAATATAAATCTTTATTGCATATATAATGTCTATATATACTTAAAAGGACAATTAATATTAAAAGAAAAGTTATAACTTTTAACATAAATATTTTGTTCTTTATAAGGACGAGATGCTAGCACTAAGAAATGTGGGTTACTTTTTCACATTCTTAAAATCGAATCGCAACTTATAATTTTTTCAAGTTTCACCTCGCTTCTTCGATTTTTTAAATATTCTTTTTTGTCAAATTAAATTCTTATCTGCTTTTTTTAAATAAAAAAAAAAATGTACAAGTATTTTAAGTAAAAGAATAGAAGAAATGTTTGTTATTTGTCGTGAATTTAAAAAGCACGCGATTTTGTTTCAGGAAAGGAAATGTCAAACTAATGATTTACATCAACTTTGAGGATGAACTTGAACTTACGATATTGATGATTCTCATATTGATATTGATTTTATTCCATCTGAACCATAAATACCCTTTTTAAAAAAGAAGAAAGTAAAAATGCTATTGAATCCATAGAAGCACCATTTGTAGGGAAGATTTCTTTGTATTCAGAAACATTTTCCAAAAATTAAAAAAAAAAAAAAAAAAAAAAAAAAAAGAAGAAGAAAGAAAGAAAGAAAGAAAGGAAATGCAACAATTATAATTAAAAAAATTCTTCATTTATTTTATCATGTTTATGTCATAAATTTTGTTTTTAATAAATAAATATAACATTTCTTTTTTTTATCGCATTTTTTGAATGCAAATATGATTGAAAAATGTTTTGATTACAAAAATAAGTTTTAATACGTATCCTTAACTAAATTACTAATCAATTTCGAAACTTGTACACTCATTTTATTATGAAATCGAAGTTATATTTAAATGCCTATATTATTTAGCACTACATTTTCCAAGATAAAATAATAATTATTGTTTAAAAACTTAAGCTTTGTATATTGCAAAGGTTGTTTTTAGTCATTGTTATGTAATTATTTTTTTTACTTCCTTGTACAAGTTTGCTATTCACATCAGAAGTTGAAAGAAATATTATATTTGAATGAAAAAGTCAAAATATAGTATTTTTTACTGTAACAATTTTTATACATTATGTCTCACAGCGAATATTAATATAAGGATATATTCTTGATACTCCATTCGAAAGAATCTTAAGTCTAAAATACTTTTATATTAAAATAAATTGTACTTAAAATGTGAATTTTCAATTTATTTCGAATTTTATTTTTGAATTTAAAAATCAAACTCGCATATCTTCTTCTCACTGGATTCTATGCACGATTTATTTTCCATACTTATGAAAGAGTTTGCGAATGATTGACAAATTTTATTATCGAAAATACCTGACTCGAATGGTATGGTTTGTAAATTTATATATATAAAAAAGTACTTCAGAGTTGTCTATGTCAATCATGAGTTCAATATATCTCTTTGTATTTTATTACTATATTTTTCTTCATTTCTTTGAATTCTATTTCCTTGAATTTATAGACATTTTTTGAACTGCATTTCATATAATATATTATTCACTTCAGAAAAAAGTTACTTAGGAAACATTGCAAATATTTATCTGCATTTTATGGGAGAGTGAACCCTACATTGTCCAGTTTTAAATTTAAAAATAACCTTGAATTTGTACTGTATTAGATTAAAATCATTTGTAATATTTATTTTGAAGGAATTTTCTTAGCTTTCTAATTTAGGACAAAACAGGTGACAATGTAAGAACAGCATTGATATTGTTCTAAATTTCGAATAAGGAAAAATGAATGCTATTTTTTAAGTAAATACAATTAATCATCATTTCCATTTCCTTGTGACTTTCATAATCTCGATATGGATTCTTACTATTAAAATAAAACTTTATTTTCATTAACATTCTCAAAGCAAGGATATTTATAACTCTGCCGTCAGGTTTATTAAAATTCTATTATTTGTATCAAATTTATTTTCCTATTTTTAAAAATATTTCAGAAAAACTTTTAACAGCTTATATTTTATATCATTTTTATTATTTTAATTATAATTATTCCATCTTTATATTTTCCTTTTTTTTTAAAAAAAATTCATGTGTTATAAAATAAATCAAAAGGAAATAGTATTGCATCTCAATCAAGTATGGCGTACCTGTAGCACCCCTTATGTAGACTGTGGCGTACACAACGGGAAGGAGGGTGCATAATTCCCATAGACCAACAAATTTTAATTTTTTACCATAGAGATTACGCCTTCATGCTTTACTCAACGTGTTCTTTAGGATGTAATCCCCTCCCCCCATAAGAGACTAGGGTTTGCAATCACGTGTTATATTTGCAATCCCGGGATTTCGGGATTACATTATTCAAATCCCTGAATTGGTCCCGGGATCAGGATTGGATTGTCTATTGAAAATACTTATACATTAGCAGAGTTGAAATTGCACAATAAAACTGGACATATAATTAAAAATTTGCTTAGTATTAATTTTATTGAAACAAATAAACTTATTTCATCTTAAAAAAACACAAATACAAATACTACATAATGAAATTAAAAAAACATTTATTCATTTCTCGTGTTTCTGTAAATAAGCTTTTTAAAAAACACAGGTCGTCTAGCGTTTCATCGTTCAAACGGCTTCTTATTTTTGTAACAAATTGTCCAGCCGAAAAAAATGCTCATTCGGATTCTATACTAGTAGGTGTTATCGTCATTAAATAGAAGTATGTTCTTTTTAGGTAGTCACCACGTCTCCCTCCATTTTCAAAAAAGATACTTTTCCTTTTGAATTTTTGATGACAGTGTCACAAATCTAATAGACTGCATTGGTGCATATAACTCTTTGATAGCTGTATCTAGTTATTCTGCTACACTTAATGGTTTTTGTGATAAATCGATCCAGTTATTGAATCAGAATGTGAATCAGTTTCAAGTGTTATCTTATTTGAAATAGAAGATCCAGGAGCATGAGCTGTTGATAATGCTATGGGATTTGATACGTCTTAAGACTTTGAAGCAGGTCCGCTATTAACTGACGACATTTAATTGAAAAAGGAACTGTCTTGAGATGAAAAATCTATTCTTGAGATGTTGCGTATGAGCCCCTTAGATCTGTACGACGTTCTCCCGTACGAGAAATGAGAGCTGCATATATATTTTTTACTTATAGCACTTATAATTGCACAAAAAAATTCTACACACAATATATATATATATATATATAAACTTTTTAAGAATTAATTTCTTAGAAAGTTTTGATGAGAAAATTTTTTTTTAATATAACTCAGACAAAAATTAAATCCCCGGATTTCGGGAATAGAAAAAACACCGGAATCCCGGAGCTGCAAACCCTATAAGATATGCCTGTGTCTATAGATAAACACACACAAATGTGTATGTGTATATAAAAAATCCGTCAGGTTTATTAATTTTAAAAAAAAAAGACTATATATTTCTACAGTATAAGTACAAAAAATTAACATTTCCTAAACTAATCTCACATTTTTATTGTCCATCCGATAGCTGTATCATCATTATAATACTAATGAACATTCAGCCAACTCACCCATATGCTTTATAATGAACACTCCAAACTCTCAGAACAGTGGTATTTTCCCATTCATTCTACACGGTTGTATGAGCTTCGAGCACTGCGTAGAGATAGACACTTCACGATGTAGTCGGAGTCGTTTATCATCAACTCACCCCAACCATCAACAAGAGTCGCATCAAGAGGGCGAAAAGTTCCCGTCAAGAGAGAGTAGTTGCTCTCTGTTTTGTCGTGGATTGTACGATTGCTGTAGGCATTAATAACACGAGTTTTATGGCGGTCTGGATATGAAAGTATGATGAAAAAAACTAGTTGGATTTGTTCTGTAATTCTCAGTGGTGGATTGACTTTATTGAGAAGAGGATGAATGCTCTCTCTCTCTATTCATCCGTAATGGTATCGGTGCTTTTGTAAATGTTCGTATTTTCAAGAGTTGTTTTTAATGTGTATTCTATCTTGAAGGCCCATGGAGAATGATTGTATATTCCGGTTATAGTTATAAATAATTCATCACCTTCACATAAATGTTTTTTTGATTAACATTTGTAGTAAATATAAATAGAAATTTTAGAATAGTATATCGTAATTTAAAATCTTTCTCAAGATTCTTTTCTTTGAAAGTGGAAAAGAAAGAAAAAAAAAAAAAAAAAAAACGAAACTGTGTATTTAATAAATAAAAAAAATCAAACATGGATTGCGATTTTATTGACAACATTATTTATTGAGAATGATGCAGTGAAAATCAGATGTGGTACATCAAACGTTTGAAAGAAATTTTCGCATTTAACTGTTGTATCTCCTGTAGGATTTTCATTTTAATTGGTAAATATTTTCTTTAATTCGTTTTATCTAAGAATTCAAGTAATTTCTCTTGCGTCATCACGTACATATTGACAAACTGGATGCATAATTTTACATTCCAAAAAACTGTTTTTATGTAAAAAAAATTATGTTTTATACAAAATGTTTTATTTTTTTATTGTAATTAGAAAAAGTTTTTTTTTAAATGAATATTTACAATAAAGTGCTGATTCTATCACTTTATAATCTTATGTATAAGCGATGGTTTTTGTAATTCTAATGTCAGATAGGCGGACAAAAATATTTTTAAGTCTTGTTTTCTGTGAAAAGGAAAAATAAATTTCAAATATACATATATTGAAACAAGAGAATAATATATTAAAATTTTTTAGAAAGTAATTAAAAATTAACATATTTGTGAAAATAAATAATTAAATTAAATTTATTATAATTGCTTAAAATATTATTTGACAGCATTAATCTTTAAATTAAAAATATATTCAGTTGAGCTTTGCGTTCTAAAAATTTGATAGAAATCTTTTTAAAAACATTTTATCTTTTTTTTTGTTTAAACAATATTAAATTTAGTCGAAAAATCTAATTGAAAAAATATTTTACTAAAATGTTTGTATTTTTATATGTATTTCAAAAACTGCGCTTTTAACAAAATCTTGCTATATTAAAAGTATCTAATATAATGCATAACGGATTTCTCCTCTTAAATACGCCATGTTTTCTTTTTAAAATACAATCAAACATGGATATAGAAAACAATACAATTCCTTGACTAAAAATAGATTGAACTTACTAGATTTATGTAAAAAATATGTTTAAATGCTTTTTTAGAGTAAAAAAATTATTAACCAACCTCTTCATTAATGAACAGGTAGAGTAATTTATTTTTGCTTATTGATTATTATTTTACTTTTGAAAATAATTCCTTTTATTGATTAATAATTTGAATTATAATATTTTGTGAAAAAAGAAAGTTTATAACGTGTACTCAAAAATAACACAGGCGGCTAGCTCAAATAATTTTAATTGGTTATACTTTCTAATTGAGCACACAGTTACAAATACATAAAATAAAACCCAGTTAACCTTTATACAAATACTAAGGGGTTGGCGAGGGCAGACATTGGCATGTCCTTTCTTCACCGAGGAGGCAGGCTGACTCTCGCACGTCCTTCCTTCACCGAGGTAGCAGTCAGACTCGTTACTTGTTCATACGGCCAGGAGAGGGCGCTCTATTACCATTCGTTACAAGTTTAGATATCAGAAAGTTTATTTGAGATAATCTAGTTGTTTTTAAAATATATCTCCAAAAACAGACTTATTTCTTGAAATGCATTTCTAAAAGTTAATTACCTATTTCCTATTAATTATTAATCTCTGTTATGATTTAATTATAGATATTGAATAATTATATGCAAAAACATATCCATAAAAACTTTTTACCTGAGCCCACACTATTTGTTAAAATCTCGAATATTATTTTGCATTTTTCAATTCCTACTTTTAGCTCACTCTTTATGTATTTATATATTTATCTTGTTCAAATTTTCAATCGTTAATAAAATACATTCTATTCAAATAATTTTTTTTAAACTTATAATGGATGACACGATGTTAATAGTTTTTTTCAAATATTAATTCATTAATGAAATTTTATTTTTTAATTTTAAGTTTATTCTGAGTTGTTTCCGTCGTAGTTACAATTAGATGCAACAGATGGCACCAGTACCTTTTTCTAACTAAGTAGGAATTGACGTTAACATAAAAAAAAATTCATTTAGAATTTATTTGAAAACAACAGAATACCTCTATATAACTTAAACAATGATAAAATGCTATCGACTCCTATATCATGCAAAGCATTTTATGGTTCTTTCTCGAAATACTCATTCTGTCGTCATTTATCAGCTTAATTCCACTGAACTAGATTATCTAGATTTTCTGATCTAGAAATTACTCCATAAAAGCCGAACCATTATTCGTAATTTCTCTTATTCTCCAATCAATATAACTTTTCCATTTCATTTTGCGAAAAATAAAATCGAAATGTACTGAAAAACGAGGATAATAATTTAATCCCATCATATCTCTTTCTAATTTCTAGGCTCAAATATGATTTTCCTATTTAAGTTTTTTTTTTCTTTCATGAAGCGTACGCCATAATTAATATAAGTGATCATTTGCTTAACTATGCGTATGAATACAAAACCGAAATCCATCCACTTATAAATTAAATTAATAGTTATCCAATACTTGAAATGGTAGCGATTGGCGACTGTTCCAAGTACATAATATTTTTTTTTTTTTCTCTCTTCTTTCCCATGCGTAGTTAATTATTTCATTCCAGCAATAATTGAAAGCTGCTGGAGGAAACGAATATATCGAACAACGATTTTCTATTAATATTATTCTATTGCCTCTGTGGTTAGATAAATTGCTTTAAAAATGAATGTAGTAGGAGACATTAGGTTGGACAAGAACAGCATAAATAGTAAATCTCCGTAATGACTTAACGAGACTGGAAAAGTTTTCGTTTTAATATCGCCGAAAATATTGGCGAAAAACCCGATGGTTGGGAAAAATTTTGTTATTAGCCGTTGTTTGTATCGATAAGAGCATTTCCAGTACGACGATGATGAATCATTATCGGAAAATGCATATCCTATCGCGAAGAGATATTATGTTTCGTTTCTCACAGGCTATTTGCGGCGTTCGATCGTTTACCAGTACGAAATATTTGCGACAGGTGATTTCAGCCGTGTCGTCACCATGATTTTTGGAAAATTTGGACTATTATGGGAGATGAAGTCCACTTTGGTTACTATTATAGCTTAAACGGGCGGCTTTTAAGTCTCGAAAATGTCTTCTGTTCGTGAAATTTTAAACGACAGTTTTTTATATGCATCTCGCGTACGATCGTTAATAAATATGTTATCTACACCTTTTTTTTTTAGTACATAAATTCGTTTCGAGTAATGTTTTCATAGCAGACCATATTTTGGGTAGTAATATATTAAAGATAACTAAACTTTTTTTTTTTGTTTTGTTGTTGAGTTTTTACTTCAGTTACTTAGATAAGTTGGGAATGTTATCGGTTTTCGTTAAAAGTAAAACAAGTTTGTGAGTATGTAACCATCTGTAAAATCTTTTGATGACCTGAGAAATGAAACTTTATCTTATTTTTTTTCTTCATGGAAATATCGCAATAGGAGATTTTAGGTTAATGTATTTTGAATGTTAAAACTTTAGTTCTTAATTTTGATTAAAAGGGTTGTAAATTTCTATATTTAGATTGTGGGTTCATTAATATTTTGTTAAATTAAATTTTTCAAAAATATTTCAATAAGTTTTTATTATATTAATAATATTTCATTTCTCAAATAACATCTTAATTAGAATATTTTTGTACTTATATAAATCTCATGATTTTTTTTTATTAAACTTTCATACTTATAAATCGCTTTTGGGAAATGTTGCTAAATTTACCTACAAAATTATTTTGAAAGTATTTTTTATCTTTTTATTGATTGTCATTTTCTTTACGGTTTTACTTATAATGTATTTGATGAAAACATCAAATGCAGACTAGTGCACATCATTTCGATCATCAAAAATGAAGATATTAATAATTTTAGTGATAAAATGATTCATTCCATGTAAAAGAAATCAATTCTGAAAGTAAGAAGATTCAGCAGGAAGAAGATAAGAGTTTAGTTCGATGCATATGTAGCTTCATTTGTGAAAAGTCCATTTCATTCTATGTGTTTTATTATTACAACTGAGCACATGATTATTAACGTCTTTATAAATATATATATTAGCAACTTTATAAATATGGGAACCATATTTATAAAGTAAGTATAAAGTAAAGTAACCTACGAATCACTGTAGAAAACAAACCAGTATAGAGGGGAAAAAATTTATTTACATATAAAAGGTTCAGCTCTCCTCTATTTTTCAATACAGTCTTCCCCATTATTCAAGCACTTGCCATACCGTTTTACCGATTTACCAGTTCCTTCTGTATATTAAGTGGTCATATGTAATATATTAAATCAATGTGTCACAGCGTTTTTAAGTTCCTCATTGTCAGTGGAATGCTGCCCCCCAACGTGTTCCAAGCGTATCCCCAAAAGTGTTCAGAAAGTTGGGAGATGGTGAAATTATTGAGCACAAACGAATATTTTCATCCATTTCTTTAATAAGATCAACAATCACTACAGACGGCCTTCCTCTCCGTGATTCCAGAGGTTTGTACTTCAGTCCTTGAAAAAGCGTATCCATTGACGCACTACACCATCACCCAAAATGTTTGGCCCGTACACGGCACATAATTCACGATAGATATCCGCTGTTGACATTGTTTGGCCCAAAAAGGTCTTATTCGTCACACCTCACATTTCGCGGGATTTTCTATGGTGGCACACATTTTGTCACGTTATAACTAACAAACTCTTGGCCTTACGACACTCTCACTCGCCGACTGGACTGCTGGATGCTAAATCAGAGATTGCTTGAGCATTCGATTGAGGGCGCTCCGAACTTTACTTCCAGCGCCACGCCTAAACGGCGGATAGTTTCCTAATTGCCCTCGTACTTACGAATTTTAAATATGCTATATCCGCATATGTGTCTGGGAGAAGTTGCGCCATATATTCGTACTGTAATGTTAAATTATTCTGTTTGATTTTTTAAGAGTATTATTTTTAGAGCAAAATAATGATAATCAATCTTTTACCAGCTATTTTTTTTTAATAATATCATATATTCTATATCGTGCATGAATAAAAATGGTCAAATATTTACTTTCGCCCTATTGAATTTATACGGAATAACAGTAATGTTTACTTGATTGAAATATTATATAAATATAAGAGAAACATTTTCGTTCATATATTTCATAGTATTCCACAATATTATATCTGCATCAGTTTTCATATCTAATAAAAGTTTTGATGTCATTTCAAACATGAAAAATCACTTTCATGCAAGCATTTTATTTCATCGTAGTAGATATTAAACTAATCTGAAAGAATAAGTATTGTGTTCACTGTAAAAGGTTTCTCAGAATTTCTATTTTCTAATGGAGGTTTTCCGTCGTTGCATGGCGTAGTACCCTTTCTTTTCAATTTTAATAATTCGTTTCATACATCAAAAATGTTTTTATCGCGTTCTCTTCGCGACCGCGTTTTCTTTCTTTCTCTTATGACAAGGGACAAAAAATATTTTTAGCAACAGAACACACACATACAAAAAAAGCAATTACTAGGCCGGAACCTCATTTTTTTAAAAAAACATTCAGGCATCTAAGAACGGTGCCTAAGGCCCAATAAACAATTGGAAAGCATTATCTGTTTCTGTGTATAAGTAATAAGAAAATATATTGAATCACACAAAAACCTTAAAGCAAAATGCAAGGATTAAAAAATAAAAGCGAGGAGGGCTTAAAAAAAAGGGGAAAAATAAATAAATAAATATGCCTTCTAACTGAAAAATTAGTTTTGTAACTTCTGTTTCAAGACACGCTTAACCTTTTCACCATTTCATATCGCTATGCCTATAAATTTTTATTGCTTTACAATAAAGAAACGCCATGCGCTCTCTGAGACAGCAGAATAAAAAAAAAAGTTCCGCAAATAAAATTGGAACATACATCCTCTAACTTGAAAAGAGAAAGTCGAGAAAATTCCGTTTTTTTTCCCTTGTATTATTTATTTACTTATTTGTGTTTTATTTCGCCCCCAGAACTTTCTGAGGCTCATCCCCTGGGTAGCTTTTGCGCAGTTTCCGAACGCTCTTGTGTCGGACTTAATGTTCCAGGCTCCGGGCCTGATGGATGTTAGAAGAAAAGTTGGGACTTTGGGGTGTGTGCTACAGCTTGTTGTATACAACGGATTTAGAAACTTACCGGGAGCTTTTCCCCGTGTTATAATACGCATCGAGTCAGTGTTTTTTTTTTTTTTTCATCCCTTATTTTTTCTCTTTGTTTTATTTTAATCTCTAGAGCCGACTTTATTTATTGATTTCAGCTCCAGTTTGGCAGGAAAAAAAGGGGAAAAAATCAGAATAAAAAAAGATACTAGCAAAATAACTGTAGAGAAAAAAAAATATTTCAAAATGTGTAATGGAACTATGAAAAATGATATTTTTATTTTCCATTTCCTGAAGCATTTGTCTTGATGTATAATCAATTGAGCTGACACGTATCAGTAGTTTCATTTGAAAATTCCTTAGGTAGAATTTTATTTTTTAAGATGAGTATTATATTGTAGGGCTGTGTATAAGGGCAGGAGATTCTTAATCAAAGATTTATAGACTCTTTGGGGAAATATAAGCTAGGATGAGAATATATCATTTTATATTATTATTATCTTTAGTGACTTCTTGCAGTTTCTTCTCTTGTAAATGTCGATTATAAATAATAGTAATTGTTACATTTTGCATCAGACATTGATCTTTTTTTAAAAAAAAAATTTAAAATATTTACACAAAGCAAAATAATTCAATAAAGACAAATATTTAATAATTTATCCGTAGTTATGATTTTGAGAATTTATTCCATTTAATGTATATTAATTAGATTATATCTAAGCTATATTAGAAAATTATGAATTGTTTTATCTAAATAGTATTATAAAAAGTTAGAAAACTTATTCAATCTTATTAATTTAGTTCTTAAGGAAATTATTTTAAATTTAAAGGTTATTTATATAAAAAAATTAAGGTATACAACAAGGTTGAATCTGCTAGCAACAGTGTAGAAGTTTACATTTTAATGAAAAAAAATTACATCATTAAAAATCGTATTTATTAAAAAATGATGATTTCATAGATAAAGGTAAAATTAAACAGTATATACCTAAAAATATTACGTTTCATCCTAATTACTAAATATCATTAAAACTGACAATAACCTGTTTTCAATAGATTACTTTGATATATATATATATATATATATATATATATATATATATTGTATTTTGGATGATTAATTAAATAGAAATATTTTGGTAAATAGTATGCTTTTAAATTTTTTACGTATTGGTTTGCATTAAGAATAGCAATTTAGTTTACAACAATTTAGTATATCATTAATGGCTTTATATTTTTTTGCACAAACAAATGCACGCGCGTTAAAAGTTAATTTCAACCGCTTTTTTTAAAGTATTTTTTAATAAGTACATCAAAATGTTCTTCAGGAGTCAGTCTATGATGCAAGAAGATATTATGTTTCTTTTCCACTGAAAATCATGATTTAGGTTATGAGTCACTTTCGAAATCTTTTATAATTATTTATTTATTGATATTTGATGATATCTTCTCATGATTATGAAATCGGTGTATAGATTCTTCTAAAAAAAATTGTAAAAACTCTTTTTTTAAAAAAAATTATTTGGAAAAAGGTAGTTTTTATCTTTTTCAGTTTTTCTTGGAATTTAATTAGATTTTTCTTTTTTTCCATTTTTCCTAAGAAAGAATTTTACCATTAATGCTCGATAAATATCCAATATTCAGTTAAGGAATCATTCTTGAAATACTTGAGAATAATGTGAAAACATTTTTCTGATAAAAGGAAACTAAGTATTTTTTTATGTTGTTTGCTTAAATATAACGTTTAAAAAAAAATTCGAATGAGACCCAAATGCTGTTTCTTTTACATTAATTAAAAGGAAAAAGTAATAAGTTGATTATTTTAATTTTATTTGTTAATCGCATAAATATAGGAATTGAATTATACAGTGAGAAAAAATATTTCTCTTTTATAAAAAATGTGTATTTGAAAACTTCTATTCGATTCTTCTTCATTTTTTTTTTCTTTTATGCTCTTTGACGGAATATTTTAATTCTTTGGAATGTTTATCACAGGTAACAATTTGCTTGGAAAAACGTTGGAAACCCGAAATGTTTTCTTGCATTTTTTTTAAATTTTTTTTTTATCTAGTTTTAGAAGAGTAAGAAAGAAGGGGGGGGGGGAATCATCCCCCCCTTTTATTTCAACATTGATAAATTAAATCTCATTTCATTTTTTTTTTCGTTAAAAATCTAGTTTTGATTTTGTTTTGCCAAATTCTGAATCACCCCCTCCCTCAATCCTATTTAATACATGAAAAAATAAACTTAGGAAATCTACTTTCGGTTTAACTACCTTTGAATTTTATTAATGCAGAACTCCCAGCTGAAACATTAGTTTTAGTGGTGTTTATTTTCTCTTTAAAACATTATTTTATTTAACTTATTCGTACTAAACACATTTTTACTCTGACTTTTTAATTAAAATTGAGATAAAATTCTAATGAAATAAAAAGATGCATGGGAATAAAATTAAAACAGACAAGATTTTATTTCGCGTTAGCACTATACAAATCACTTTCAAAACGAAAATGTTCAAAAATTAGTGTTATATCTATCTATTTATCTATATACCTATCTATATATAATAATTAATATTATGCTAAACTGTGTTATGTTTCTTAAAGTGGCACATTAAGCAAGAACATTGTAAGCCAGTACAGGTCAAAGAAAAATACTCATTGTAATACTTTGGCAAACTTATAAATACGTAAAAAAAAATCTAAATTGCCAATAATCAAGAGTAGCAAAAATTTGTAAATTTACTACTCTATAAAGAAGGAAAATATCGTATTTATTTGAATCTAAGCCGTAATCAATTCTAAACCCGCACCCCAAATTCTTAACAAGATTTTGTGGCAAATAGTGTAAAATGGTTTATCGATACCCAATTTTAAGAACTTAAAATAAATTTTAAAATGAGAACTGAGGGAAGTGAATAATTAGTTATTTTTATCAGTATTAGAAACTTTTAAATACATACATGAACATGTAATTGTTCTAAATACCCCACCCAACATTTTTCCCCTTTGATTCTAAGCCGCACCCGATTTACAGCAGCAATAACATAGGGGGAAAAAAGTGCGGCTTAGATTCGATTAAATACGGTAATAGAAATAAGATTCCAGCATGTTAGGAAATGATTACTCATAAATATATTCTTCAATGAAATCAATGACAACTTGCACGTGGAAAATATAAGAATTATACATATATATGTATACTTTTTATTAAAGTTTAGACACTTATTTTTAAAACTTTTAAAATCTAGAAATTCAAATGAATAAATTATAAATTGCAGGGCCAGAGATTTGGCGGCACAAATGACGCTAATTATGTTGTAACGAACGGAAGTTCGTGCTATTGTTGCTGGATAAATATTTAACCGACATTATAAAACAAAACTATTTCATTAAACTCATAACTTTTGGTTTCTCTGTAATATATAGATCTCCGTAATAAATCTGCAACAGAAGCGAAATTAATACTCGAACCAATCCAAATATTAATAATACACTTACGTCGCTAAATGCAGAATAAAAGTTCGTTATGTGGAAAATTGATTAAAAAGAGATTAATCTTTCTATATACTTTAAAAATCACATAAAATAAATTTTAAATATGTATTGTTTTTTTTTTAAAAGTAATTATCTACACTATTTTTTTGTAATTTAGTATCTATTTATTTTATGTCTTACCTATTAAAAAGAAATCTGCAAGAAAAACCAGGTGACAAAAAATAAATAAATAATTGTCTTTGTCCCCCCCCCCCCTTTCTGTTTAATCATTGTTAGCATAATGAAAAATATCACACATCTGCTTTTCCTTATTATTTTTCAATTAATCATCTGCAATAGGGATAAAATGTATTTTTCGCGAGATTTTAGCTATTTATAATTAATTAATTTATAAAGTAACTTTGAAATTGTTTATTTTTCACTTTAACGGTGTATTATTAGTTATTTCATAGAATAACTAGGTGAAGTATGAAATTTTTCATGTATTATATACTTTAACTCACTTGTCTAGTTATTTTATGAAATACCTAGTTATTCTATAAAATAACTGAATTATACACTTAAACGGCAAAATATATAAGCAATAAATCTTTCACGTAGGATTTTCCCTATTTTCTTCATTTCTACAGTGTTACAGTTCTCGTATTAGCAATAATTAATAATAATAAGATTAATACTTTTTTTTTTATTTACCTACATTTTTTGTTGAGTATTTTCTTCAATTACGAGATAGCAACATACGAAAAGTTATCAATCGTGTGTCATGAAAAGGAAAACATTTCTATCAGTGGTTATAAATATTTATTTTTAAGCGAGCTTTTTATTTGCGTTCATGTCACACTTCTTTTTTTCTTTTTTGACAGTTCCTTTATTTATTACTTTATATTCACCTGTCTTTCATACATCTACTGCAAAACTCGATTTTGGTATAATTTCTACTGAAAAAGTCATTACAGCGATGTTCCCAAGGAAGTTAATCCTAGCTCATTCCATTGGGTTTATTTGTCCAACATAAAAACTGCCATATATTTCTCAAAGAAAGAAAAAAAAATATGATTCCTAATTCTCCAGTACACTGAAAAAAAAGAAAAAAAAGAACCCTTATAATAAATAATAACACTCAGGATATTTCAAGAAGGAAAAAGCCGTAGGATTACTCTAACCTAATCCTCCTAGCGCTGAGAGACTGACTAAACCTTGAGGTGCCTGCAATAGTTGTCATCTTGATGCATGACTTCGCGTCGAGGCTGGGGTGGATCTAAGGACTGTCAACATTGAAAAAATGCTATGGAGTGAAAATTTATAGTGCTAGAATTCTGACACCTTCAAATTCGGACAAATGAGTCAAAGTTATGGAGACCAGCTGGTGCAGTTATCATAGATATACATCTTAAAAAACAGCGGTTAATTTATTTTTGCGTATTGTAAGCCACTCTATGACTTCTGTGATAAACGATTTGGTGAAGGTCCTCTTTCGGAGGCCTTTGAAAAGAGTATTCGAATTCCTGGGACATGTTCTTGGACATCGCCATTTCTCAAAAAGTGCAACGCTTTGTTACAGCAAATGACTTGGGATGTTCTCGTTGAATTATACTCAATCTCTGTGAGAGGTGGGACACCGGCCGATAAGAGTCGTTTGTTTGGACGCTTGTTAGTGCAAATACCCCAGATTAAATCTGTATTTATCGTTGTTTATCAGCTTCTGAAGCAGAATTTGGGATTTATTTCATTGGAGGATTTTAAATGTCAAGGATGTGATTTTTTTCCTCTTAACAAATGAGCTTCTGGGCGCTTAAGACGTTTTTATAAAGCGAAATTATTTTTTATGATTGTCTGTAATCCACATTATTTAAACATGCAGTAGATGTTTCTATTGTAGATATTAAAAATATGATTTCAATAATGTTTCTTAATTTGTTACGTTTTTGCTAATTCTTAATTTTGGATATAAATTGAGATTATGATACCTGTCAGTGGCGCACATAGAAATTTTTCAAGGGCGTGGGGGGGGGGGGTCCAGAATCGAAAGTCCACCATTCTCGTATCTTGCTCTAATACGCCGTCTAACATATTCTTTTGATTTTGTTGATTTTCGGGAACAAAGACTGTAAAATTTAATTATTGAATAAATAATTAGCATTAATTAATAAAATTAATTATCAGTAACAAATACTTAATTAAATTTTAATTAATTATAATAAGTAGAGGATTATAATCAATCAGAAAAAAATTAAAGACTTTGGGTCCCGACCCGTGAATCCCCCTCCCCCTTGTGTTTGCAACTGATGCCTATTAATAATTGGTAAAATTTTCAAAAAGTAATAAAGTAATCCATTACTACTAGGTAGTGATTCTAAGATACTTGCAATATCTTTTACTCTCTAATAGGATTAATCTCTAATTATTATTACTATTTTAAAATTAAAGGATCTTTTTCTGTCGTAGACATTTATTTAAAGTCAAACAATTATTTACAATTTGGAAAAAACGTAATAAAACGCAGTTCTGTAACTTAGCATAATAAATATGGTTTTCTGTTGTTCCATATACTTATGTTACGAAACACTAATAATTTATTTTTTTAAAATTTTCTTTAATTTCGTAAAAAAAAATAATTATAGTGTAATATATGAATATAGAATTTTATATTCAGAAATATTTTAGAAAAAATACGATGCTGATTCTGCTTTGAATTTTGCTAAAGAAATTGACACGTTTCAAAATATATTTTGTTTGTACTCTTCTACGTTGGATTTTAAAGAGAGTTTTAAAATTCAGTTTTTTCCATTGTAACGAATTTAAAACATTTTCCTGTTGAATAGTTTTTCTCATCGCAGAAATAATAAAGCTTCGATTGAATTTTTGCCATTTTCGAAAATGCTCTATTTCAGTTAAATAAATTTATTTTTGAATACAAAGCAATTCTTCTGAAAGAACTGAAATTCAATTTCTAGATGTTTTCGAATGATTCAAATAGTATAGTTTTAGAGTACCCAAGCAAATTTCATCAAGAGTTTATAAGACATGCAAAACTCTACGATTTCTTATCCAGTATTTCCTTATTATCTAGAATTATTCCAGGTTCTTTCAATGTATTCCTTTTTATCTGTTTACTACTATTGCAATGACATATTAAAAACCTTTTCTCGTTATTTCTTACTTATGTCATTCTTTATTGGGATAAAAAGATTTCCTCTTCTAGATACTTTAAATTTGTGCTTGTTTTAATAAATGGTACACTACGCAGAACATAAAGTTTTGCTTTCATTTCAATAACGTCGTTTCTTCTAGAAAACATTTTTTTTTTAAATATTTGAAAAAATGTTTTTTTTTTTCTACTTTTTAGTAAAACTTATGGATTCGTTCAATTGTTCCACTCGTGTCTTTTGTTTTAAATTTATTTTTTTATCAGTAGTTTCACTTTTCACGAAATTAATATGAAATGTTTTAATTTCTGATAAATTTGAAATTTATATAGAGAACGTAGAAAAAACGTAGAAAACGTAGAAACGTAACGTATCTATTGAAAGAAGATTGAATTTAAAAATGCTTTTAGTTTTTTTATTTCATTGCTTCAGAACAATTTTTCTTTTTTTAAAGAAAATATAAGCAATAAGTTTTAAAGAAGAAATACATATTTCTTACTAATGAAAATTAGAAGTTATGTTTAAAAATGGGAAATATAGGCTCGATTAATGTAAGGAAAACAAGTATTAGTACTTATGCGTATTGTTAGATAAAATTAAGAATGTTATTCTCAAGATTTTATACTTTTAATAATTTTTTTAATTTGGAAAACTAGACGGTGGTGTTAAATGCACGAAATCTTAGTACGGTTTGTCATGTTTTCTTTTAAAATGTTTAATCCTCATTTTTTTTTTTTTTTTTTTTTTGTTAATAAATTTTAGAAAATATCATGTAAAATTTCTTAAGATAATTTAATAAGGTTTACACACACAGTTTCTATTATTACGTCGAATTTAAAAATAGACCATTTTTTCAACGTTAGGGTAAGATGAATTGGTAATGCAAAATATATGAATAAATAAATCACTAGTAATAAAAGTAAAAATAATAAACTAGTAATAAAAGTAATAAATAAAATACAAACACAAACAAACAAAAACAAGAAATAAAGAAAATAATGCGTAAATAAATAAAGGAATTGCATCTTTAAGTGTATTTTGTATATGAAATATTTTGTTTGGAAAGAAAATTTGAAGAAATTTTTAATTTATATTTAGACAAACAGAGAAAACTATGCAAATATCCTGCTGTTTTTTTTTAAAAAAGATATGCAACAATAATATTAAAATATAAGTGAAAGAGAATTATTAAATTCAGAATAAAATAAAATAATACATTGTTTTCCTTGAATTTTTAATGAAGGGGAAAAAATTTAACATCATTTGCTTGCTTAGCTTTAAAAAATTATGATCATTTTTACCTTTCGTATTAAGTACGTTGAAGCCCAATGGGGCTGAGTGGTAGCGAATCGCGCTTCCGCGCCTCAGGTCCGGGGTTGAAACCCCGGGCTGGGCAAGGTCGACTCAGCCCTACAGTGGGTCGATAAATGAGTACCAAACTTCCTTGGGAACTTAACGCTGAGGATTTCGCAATTGACTGCTCATACACCTTAGCTCCCAAGGTTACGAAAACAGAATTGACCACATTAGGCTTTGTGCCCTCATGGGCTGTTGCGCCACTGAGTTTAGTTTATAAAGTATACTAAATTATTTTTCTAACATTTTTAACTTACGATGGCAATATAGGGATTAAAGTAGTGGTATTAGCAATTATAAATTTGAAAAATTTAATAGTGTTACTTATTTGGGAACTGAGATAAGTAATAAAAATGAACTGGCTGCAGGAATTTATAAAATAATCATTGCTGCAAACAGATGTTTTTTAGGAGTTATTTAAAATCCAGTTTTTTTTCAAATAAGGAACTAAATTGCTTCTTTACATAAGTCTTATAAGATATGTCCTGACTTATGCATCAAAGACTTGGGTATTGACTTTATGTGATGTGAAAGCTTTGGGAATTTTCTTGAGAAAGATCTTGCGCTGCATTCTTAGTAGGACCCAAGTGAATGGATCATGGGTAGAAAGATCTAACTTAGAACTGAACAAAATTTACAAACAACCTGATATTGAAAAGTTTGTAAAATTACTGAGACTTAAATGGGCTGGTCATCTGGCTAGAATGAAATGAAAATCGTTGCTGCAAGAAAATCTTTCTGGCAAAGCATATGGGAAATAGATTTTGGGGCAGACTCCCGTTAAGATGGATTTTGACTGTGTCGAAAAAAGACCTAAATATTTTAAAGATCAAAAGCTGGAAAACAGTTGCCAAAAGTAGAGATGCCTGGAGAAAACTTCTGGAAAAGGCCATGTCTTATAAGATCTATCCTGACTTATGCATCAGGGACTTGGCCATTGACTTTACGTGATGAGGAAGCTTTGAGAATTTTCGAGAGAAAGATCTTACGCTGCATTCTTGGTGAGATCCAAGTGAATGGATCATGGAGAAGAAGATCTAACTTAGAACTCTACAAAATTTACAAGCAACCTGATATTGTAAAATTTGTCAAATTACAGACTTAAATGGGCTGGTCTAGAAGGAATGAAGATCGTTGCTACAGGAAAATCTTTCTAGCAAAGCCCTTGAGAAATAGATCTCGGGGTAGACCCCCGTTAAGATAGATTGACTGTGTCGAAATAAACCTGAATATTTTAAAGGTCGAAAACTGGAAAATAGTTGCCAAAAGTAGAGATGCCCGAAGAAAACTTCTGGAGAAGGCCAGGTCCCACCCAGGGCTATTGAGTCATTGAAGAAGGAAATGGTACTTGTGGATTCTTAAAAATATCTTATCATGAGGTATTTTTGTAGAATGCTCCTTATATTCCACTCATTAACATGAGACTGAATAATTTGATTTTGTTAATATGTATCAAAACACTAACAAAACGTATTGTAAGTAAAGTAATTCTCGACCATTTTTCAGCCTTCGTACCGATTATTTATTTTTGCGCAACTGAAAGACTATGTTTACCGCAGCTTTCTATTCGAAGCATCCTTCCCGAACCCGCACTGGCGAATTCATTTATATTATTTTTATCCCGATCATTATTTACTTTGAGATATTTGACACTACACAGGAATTTATTCCCTTAATTTATTTGCTCATTATCTTCTCCTTTTGACTAATTAATTACAAAGGATTCCATTTGATTGATCAAAACAGTTACTAATGTCACTTCGAAATGTGCATTATATATCAAAGTCCCCAGATATTTGGACATCGAGTTGCAAGATCTTTATCTAAATATTCGAAGGATGTGCGTATTTGTTTCAGAAAAGATACACTTTCAAACGGATTTATCTTGTCTTTCCGGCCCTCCCTTGTCATAACAATTTATTAAAATGTTTTCTCGTGAACAGAAGTGATAATTTAAAATGTTGATAAAATCTGCATATTCAGCAGAACTTTCGTATGTAAGCTGCTTTGATATTCTGAAAGCGTTGAAACAAGATGTAAACAAATTGACTAGAGACTTTGCTTGAATAAATTTTGAAGTCTCTGATCAGATTAAATATTTTTCATCGGGTTGAACTTTCCTGTCTAATTGCGAATGATATATACTATGTTGTAATTAGACGAAAATTCGTCTTGACTTTCGTCGTTGTATTACATTTGCATTGTATTTTACTGAATTACTGGTTTCCATGTAAACTACATACTTTTATAGTAATAAACATCAAAACAGTTATGTAAATTTTGAAATAAATATTTTATTCCAATATGTTATGTAATTTTATGTAAATGAAAGTGATATTGTGAAGAATTTCGTAACATAGAATGGACTGAATAAATAGTTCTTTATTTAGAAAAGACGTTTATTCTATATATAGGAACTGAGTGTATTTCTTTTCAATAGGTTAAATTGACGATCACATGATAAATGCAATCAAGTATTCTATACTGGCATTAAACAAACTGGCATTAGACTTGTTTTTCTATTTGTAAAAAATTGATAAGATTTAAAATTTGGTTATTTGACAAAGAGGTTCAGATGTTAACATTCTTCAAAAAGTTTTTCAAAATTCAAAAAATAAAAAACATGTTTTGCGTGTTTTTTTTAAATCAAATGCATTTTATGTACCCTTGTGCATTCTTGTTGTTTACAAATACATACTTTTTTAAAAGAATTTACAAAAAGTAAAAGTTGTTTATAACGAAACTCACACGAAATTAACGGCTGGGGAACACTCGATTGCATTTTTCATGTGACAGTGACGTTACCTAAATTTAAGTAATTATTTATTAAAATTAGGTTAGAAAAAGACAACAAATATTAACGAAAGAAAAAGGAAAGAAAATGTATGGTTTTTAAAAACAGCCTTATTGTACCTATTTATAAAACAGCCTTTGTACAGAAGTTTATCGATCAGTAAAGGGTGCTTCTGCCGTTTGGGGCAATCAGGTAAAAGTTTTAATGATAAAAGCGGTTAAAAGCTTCTTTGTATCGAAAATTGCAAGCAAATGCAAAAACATAATACAAATTTCACTACGAATATAAGTCAGATGATTCAATTGAAACTTTTGCATAGGATAAAATAACTAAGCAAAACTTCATCGAACAGTAAAGTTTGATATATAACTGCACACAAAATAACCGAAGAATCTAAAGTTTTGAGAACAATTATATGAAATATAAATCACGAAATCAATTAATTTCCTGTCTAAACTAAATGTAAGTATCAATTAGTCGTTATTTCAATATTAAACAAGGCCAGTAAAAACACGCAAACAACAAAATACAAAAATATTTAGAATAAAATGTCACTACCATAAAATAGTTTTACAATTGAGCATCATTAAAACAATTTTTAGTTCTATTCGTATGATGTGGAATTGTGGGAACAATTCCTAAAACCTTTCATCTTTTAGTGAACCGCTTGAGTAGCACTTTCCTTTTAAGACAGAAACATGACTAAAAAAAAAATCGTATACTTTAGCCTTAAATCTGGAACTGAGCGATTCAGAACCATTGTTTTCCATCACGTTTTTAGAACAAAAGAAACCACCAAGAAGAGCGGTATTTAACTAATTAAAAGCTCTTTCGCGGTAATAAGTGGCTTTGCGAACTGCCAACTCTGCAGAAATTTTAAGTACACTATCAAGAGTGCTTTTATCTAACTTCAAACTTTCTTTGTTTGGTTCGATTTTTGAATCTGAAGTGTCTGGAGATCGATGATCTTGGCCCTTTTCTTGCATTAGGAAGAAACAATTGGAAATTACTTTATTAAGTATATTCTTCCTTGAATTCGAAACACTTTT
>BMAV01020289.1:472135-561730 GCA_019973955.1 Trichonephila inaurata madagascariensis
CTCCATTATATATATTCCGAAATTTGTAAAATATGTAGTATTGCCTCCCTTTCATACAAACTATTACGTATCTAAAATATATAATACTGAACTTTTATTCTTTTTGAATTCTGAGGATAGATGTCAATGTATCATTTACGAATAAGTATGTAAAACGAAATACGTTTCTTTATAAGTAGATATAATATACAATTACGCATCTGTGTTTTATATTTTAAAAATTTGAAATGGCTTACAAAAATAACAAACACATTTATACATTTTCTTTTTCATAAACTGCATGTGGATATCACTTCTTTTAAAAATAATTTAATTCTCATAGCCACTAATATAATAGTCATTTCGGAAAACTTATACGTTCTACTATATAGACAGTAACTTATTCCATTAGTAAATTCCAGTTTTTAACAATCGATATTTTCTTAATGGAGATTTAATGATGTGTTTAGTTAGAAATATTTACATAATTTTACATTATATATATCTTCGTTAAATATTTAAAAATTCAATTTACGATAAATAATTTTAGTCATAAATTTTTCAGGATTTCAATTTATTTTAAACCATTTTTCTTGTAATAATTTTTAAAGTAAGAAATTAAGATTTCTTGAATTTCTAGGGAATTTTTTAAAGCATTCATGAATACATTAATCATGCAAATTATTTAAGGTAAAATTAATTAAATCATTTTTTTGCCTGCGAGCATATTTTTCTACTGAGGCCCAAAAATGACGCTAACATTTATAACACTCTGGTTTTAATATATTTTTTATACATACAATTGTGATGAAAGGCAAACACTGAATGAGTATGTGATGAGAAAGGCACACAGATCCCATTATATACCTACATGATTATAAAGTGTTGAGGATTTTTCACAAAATTGTTCAGGTTTTTTAAAGAAAGAGTTTTATATTGCACTTTTATTTTTTTCTGCTCAGACAGAAAAAAAAATATAGAATAGAAATATTGAAAAATTGTTTTTTTTTAATTATATATTAAATTATACAGAATGGAAAAAGTAGATGAATATTTACTTTAAATGCAACATGAATTTTCTCTGAATTCTTTATTCTCAAGAAATCGAAAGAAAATAATATCCTAAGACATAAGATTTCTTTCTTTATGAAATTGATTTAATACAACATTTAATCTGCGTAGATTGTAACAAATTTAAAAAAAAACAAAAAACAACTAATACTAAGCAATTGTTTTATAGCAGTGGCGCACTCGGGGGGTCCCCGGGTCTACCACCAAAGCCCTTAATTTTTTTCCGATTAATTAAAATCCTATGTATTAGTACGTAAAATGTAATTAAATATTTGTTATTAATAATTAATTTTATTAATTAATGCTAATTAATAATTCAATAATTCATTTTTTACTGTTTTTCCCCACTGAAAATCGACAAAATCAAAATACTATGTTGGGCGGCTTATTGGAGCATGATACAAGAATAGTGGACTTTCGAACCTGGTTTCGGTTACTGTTTTACAGTAGTACATATTAAGATGCGTTCTTAAAAGAAAATAATTTATTTTATGATTTTATATTTTCTCTAGTTCTGTGAATCCTGCATTTAAAATCACTGTTTCTTTGTTTTAAATATTCAATACCTTCGGGACTGATATTATTGCCATCTTACAGTTTTCATGTCTGCAATTTGAAAAAAACCTTTCGAATTTTTTGAGCCATCTGTTTCTTTTGCGCTATTTTTCTGGTTACTTTTGAAGAATGCTTCCTTAAGATAACAGTGATGTTAGACAGCTTCTCTAAATCATCGTTTTCTCCACTCTTGACGGTTAATCTCTTTCTTATGGATCCCAGCGAACCGGTCAAGATGCGAAATGTAGATTAGAATAGAAGCACTCTCTCTCTTTGGAGGCCAAGAACGTGGCCGAATAGTGCATCTTCCATCTTCAGAGCATCGAACTTCAGTCTTGATGAAAACAAAAATCTTTCAAGGCGTCGCCAAAACTGGCGATAAAATCTCCCTTTCGCCAAAAAAAGTTTTAAAAAAAGGGAACTTGTATTAAGTGTTATATATGTAAGATACGCAATGCCACGGAAAGGGGGCGAAATAAATTGATCGTGAGCGAACATATTCACGTCAGAAGATAATCGTGAGTCACGGAGGGGTGCCCTGGAGGGTCTTGCGGACCCTATCACATCGTCTTTTCACCGGAATTTGTGATAAGACTCGTGTGTTCGGTACTTAGTATAATGGCACGCAGTACGTTCTTTATGGAGGAGATTCAGCTAGCCGATATGGTATGGAGGGTTTTAGAAAAGTTTGATAGAGAACTTTCAAGTACGGAGAAGGTCAAGTTCCCCACCCCCCATTCGATGTATAAAACTCAAAATTGCTCGTCAGGGTAACAATGAGGATGCATTATAGCGATGAATGCAATATAAAGAAGGCGGGGAGCTGTAAGTTTCTTATGTATTATAGATCTCGTAAGGCGATAGTACTAAAATGCAAGATAATTTTTGCATGTGAGATAAAAACATCTATATATATTCATCTAGCTATACACAAAACATCGTGATTACTCATATGTATGGAAGGTCACATGTACATAAAGCGGATTAGGATAACGGAATTAATATATTTTTTCCTGTAATTTATTGATCAAAACTGGTTTTTCTAAAATGCCTTTTTCAAATTTTTGCCTCTTTCACTCTTAGAGACTTAGAACGGAACTCAGTGTAATTTCTTCTTCAAAATTCATTTTTTCTCTCTTTAAATCTCGATTTCAGGAAAAAATTTGTCTTCAGTCTTTGATATATTATAACTTTCAGGCTTCACCTGAGTATAAGGACAAAAAGATGACAAACTCCAGCTCATCGCCTTCTGAACAAGAGCTTAGTATCGAACATCTGACTTGATCGATTTCAATATCGAAAATGCTGTCTTGAATAGATAATGTATAGTCCGGCAGGAGAATCCCCAAAGCATCGTTTGCTATTCTGAGGTTATTCCTCCAAGGGGCTCAGTAATAAATTAGCTGGAACACCTTTAAAACTTAATACAACCCACAATGAAATTTTCACAACTAAATATGATGAAGTGGTCTTAAAATGAATTGCATCCTAGGGAAGCATTTGCTATTGCGTCGATAGAACTCAATATTTTGTTCCTACTATGCGGCTTGCACAATTTTTCTTTTAGAATATTTAACAAAATTGATTCCAAAAACCAAATTATTGATTTTGTTTTCAAAAAATATATATTTAATGATTATTTATGAATTTAATTAAGCTGCTGTATGAATTTTATTAGGAAAAGTGGCTTTTTAAAATGTTCATTAAATTAAAGTTTCCTAAAATTCTATTAAGTTGAATTTTCTACTATTTAATTGTGTTTTATTTCCAAAATATTATTATATGAACTGTGCAGTTTATATTCATTTTAAATCAATTTTTGCATATAAAAATGAATGAAATGAAAAAGCAACACATTCTAATTTTGACGTAGCGTACAGCGCCACCTATCTTTTCCCACCCATGTTGTTTTCCTATGTGAATATGATTTTGATTTCTAACATTGTGTTGTCTATCCACTACCTCTCCCAAAACTTGCTCATGAAGTTCATATATATATATATATATATATATATATATATATATATATTAATATAATATATATGTATTATAATAAGATTCAAAATTTTGGCTATGGATTGTACTGGATTCTTGAATTTTGTTACTTTTCCTTTTTCTGTTTTCCTATCCTTTTTCTACAATAATTATAAAAGTATTTTATTTTTCCCTGTTTCATACTATGCTACTATTTTTGGTTGTGAATCTGCGAACGAAATTTAGATTATGAACTCAGAAATTTACTTCTGTATTTCATGTATCGAAGATTATAGAAACTATTCGAATTATTATATATTTTGTGTTTTTGCTTACAGCATTTTCAAGTTTCTTACAAATAACACATGCACTGAATATTAAATTCTATGAATATAAAAATTATTAATAAATTAATTTAATGGCAATTATAGGCTTTCCTTAGTATGTCAATGCTTGGTAGTACTATGTAATGGTATTTGTATTATTGTTAAAAAGTTACTACTTTGTTTTGCTTCTGAAAATTGATTTATTTATTATAAAAAATAGAGTGAATAATATGAGTTATTGTGTTAGGTACATACATTTGAAGTGAATATATAAAAGAATATATAATAATATTTTTTTTCAAAGAATACAATAATATATTATTTTATTTTTATTTTTTTAAACCCACCCACTTATTTGTATAAAGTCATACATACGTACATCAAAATATTGATCATCATAAATACATGGATCGTCTTTGTAAGTTTTGATATATTTCTAAATCAAATGCAATACAAATCAGTAACACGATTACGAAGGTTAATGTTACTCTTCTCGTTTTCTTTTTTGCTTTCTCATACTCATTTTTAAGCATTTTAATCACCTACAGATTTCAACATTTTACACAACTAACCAGGTACTTAAAATGTCTTCTTTAACGGCATTCTGGTAATGGTGATGTAATGCTTTTCGCGTGTTTTTAAGATCTCCACTTTTGTTAGTTGATGACAGTTTTAAACTGATTTTATAGTCATTTGTTCTGAGTTATTTTATTAGTATTATTTTATCTTCTTTTTTTCAAAAATATGATAGTCTCCTAACCTTCTCATTACGTTAACATCAAATTCATTTTTTTTTTTTTTGAAATTTTATTGTACTCTTTTGGTTTTGGGTGTATTTTGATTAGCTTACCGAATAGCAAAAGAAGAGGGTGATATTTATTCTTAATCAAGTAACTAATACACTGTCGCGATTTTTTACACAAGTTATGAAAATTGATAAAAGACAATTTAAAAACTTTTGTTTTTTAAATAAAATACATGTTTTAAAACATACATTCAGAGATCAAGTGAATTCAAGCGTAGCACTGTCATAAAGAAAAAGAAAATATTAAATATTACTGTATAATATATAAAACCAACGATGTGTAAAAGGGTTATGTGTTTTTGATAGCTCATTGAAGGTTTCATAGATTAAGTGAATGATGAGTAATTGATTAGATGAATATAATTCAAGAGGAAAAAAGTCGTTGGTTATTTAACGCTGAAAAGTTTTATGAGAAATTTTAGTATTAAAATAACTATATTTTTATCAATAGGAGAAACACGTTCACACTTTTTTAGAAATATTCATGAATTATTTTATAAAAATTTCCTAAATTTGTACGTTATCCTCCATTGTCTTCCAGTTATTCTTTTGAAATGCGCGATTAAGGAGAAATTGTAAGTATAAGATAGAAAACATCATAAAAAATGTGTCAATGCAACGAAAACAACGATAAATGAATGAATTACACAATGCAAAAAAATAAAAAGCTTAAGAGTACGTAGTTCAAATTTCATTTGATTTATTCTTTATGGAAATAAAATTGTATTAAAATACTAGCATTAATTATGTCATTTAGATATTTTCATTAAAATTGACTTCACGTCTACAATTTTTTTTAAAAAAGTAATAAAATGGGACATTTGCATTTATTAACTCCATTCTAGATATTAACTTCTAAGCCCCTACTCTGATGTCATCCAACGACTCGAATATGATCTCAGTGCATAAATGATGTAAATTCATTTGCATATCTTACAGCTGCAAGATATAATTCACATCTCTTATAGACCTCCCTTCTTTTTACAAGAAAAAGAACGATAAGGATTGTGTATCTAAAGCATGCCGCACATTTTACTGTTCCTTCATTTCATCAGCAGTAGGGGGGGTCAAATTTTTGGGCCGATGAAAAAATGATGATACGAGAAGACCGGATTCAGTTTTACTATGCTGCGACACAAAAGTTGCAAGATTTATACCGGGACTAAATTTGCAACTTTTTCCTCGATGTACAGGATGAAGTTGGCTCATTAGTATATGTCCACAAAAGCGCTAAAAACGATTTACAACATCACTCGCTTGCGTCTTTAAATCACTGGTTTTGAAGCTCATCATTTACCCCGGGGGCTAAAGGTACGTTATTATACTACGCCATACTCTTATGCTGGTATCTTCAAAAGCCGCGGGCAACAGCAAGATATTATGGTAAAGCGCGGTTTTGTTATTCCCCGTGACTATCTTCCTCAGCCCTCGTTTCATTTTCATTGCTGCAAAAACATGAAGGTTTGTGTCTTGGTTATCTAATAACAGCTTCTTGTGAGTTAAGGTGCACAATTATATGGGTGGAACGGCTAAAAAAGACAGCTGTATACTATGTCGACATCCGCTTTTAACGATTTGGATGACATGGTTTCTCATATTTGCTATCTCTATTATCACCATTGGAAAAAAATGAGTAGATTTTAGTCGTTTATTGATATTTCATGAAAATTACTGTAGGATTAATGGGAAAATTGTGAGAGTATGCGTCAAAGCTAATGTGAGATGATCAGTGGCGCACACAAGGGAGGGCCAAAGCCCTTGATATTTTTTCCAATTGATTTAATTTAATATATAGGTAAAATTTAATAAGTATTTGTTAAATGATTAAATTTTTATTAATTAATGCAATTATTTATTCAATAATTAGTTTTACGTGTTTTTTTCCCCGAAAATCGACAAAATCAAAAGGAGCATGATACAAGATTTGAACTTTCAACCCCGGACCCTCCCTTTAAAAAAATTTTTGGTAATTACTGAGATGATTGTGTAGTTGAGGAATTGCTATAAAAAAAAATTGTGCTTTTGTTTTAAAATGCATGTGTGCATTGTTCTTTAATTACTCGCAAATATTTTAGTAAGGCGATAATTTATTTGCAATTAATAAAAATATGCGATGCAATTAAAGATGTGAATTCCCTCATTTTAAGTCCAAAGAAAAAATAAAGTAGGGGGTACAATAGTGGTTAATTGCATTGTCTCAATGAAAAAAAATAATCAAGAACTCCTTTGGGTTGAATTATATTTAAACAAAACTGCAAGCTGCGTAGAAATCTCATTTTTGTTGTAAAGGAAAATATGGGATGGAGAAATTATTTTATAGTCTTTTGTATTTAATTCGATGTCATGGAAAATGAAAAGGAATGAATATATTTAGCTCTTATTAAATTGATATTTGTATCTTTTATCTTCTTGAACATATTACTGTTACTTAAAGTTTAAGACAATCTTCATGAACATTTTTTTTCTTTCTAAGCTTTAAATATTCAGTATAAACTCTTTAATAGTGCCATTGTATAAATTTTAGATAGCTGTTATAAATTGTTTTCAAAAATATAACCGTGTAATTCATACTGATATATAATTTCATGAGTTCTGTGATTTTAGTTAAACTAGCTTTTTTTTATTTAGTTTCTAGTTTGATTGAAAATGGATTTTCAAGCAAAACTAAAAATTTAGGCACAGGAAAATTATTTCGGAATAATTTTGAATATAAAGAGTGTAACCTTTTCAGATAATAATGGTTCATAGGCAGAAACAAAAAACAAACAAAAACAAAATTGTTTCTTTTGTGGCTAAATATATAAAATAACAGTAACAAATGGATTTCAAGTACTGATTTCTGAATCAGTGTAGATACAGCTATGTCATTTTTTTAATTAAAAAAACATAATTTTGATTTTGTTAATTTAGTTCAAAACAATAATATTTATAATAGCTGAATAGCCACACACATTTTATGAATATGTGTAATTTTTTAATTCCATTGATGGAATTTGTTTTCGATATTTTAAACTTTAAAAAATTTTACTATAAAAAATATATTGTAAAATTCCTAAAATTAAGGATTAAGTCATCCCATCACACATAACTGCTAATATTTACATCAACTGAGAAAAAAATTTACAGCCTCCAAAAGAAAAAAACAAATACATATTACTACATTATTCCTTAGATGAAAAAAAAATAGAGAAAAGAAAGAAAGTAATAATTCTTATAAATTCCGAGAAAACAATTACCATCTACGAAGTTCAAGAAGGGTGGGAAAAAAAACTCTTAACTGCTGAATCGAAGGCAGTTTTTAAAAGCAGCTGCCAGTTCCATGTGGTATCTATAGCCGTAGAACACAAACCAAACGCCTGAAATCATGAAGAACCATTTTTATGATTTATTCCGTGGTGCTTTCTTCCTAAATGACTTTCATTCCTGAGGTCATTGTTTTGGATTCACTCAAAAGACGATTAATCATGGAGAAAATTGTTGGTCTAGTGTTCGAAAAAAATAATGGGGCCTTAAAGGACTTCATTAGTTCCAAACAAAGACAAAGCAAAAAAATCTATCGACAGTTTGCTATAATTTATGTCTACATCTATACTTCTCTGTCGGCTAGATTGCAACGAAGAGATATCTTAATTCTAAAACGATGTTCTCTGGCCTATGGTGTCAACAACAGGATATTAGGTACAATATACTACGACTAGCGGGGCTTGCCAGTGGACGTAAATCACAGATTCTTTTATTTTTTGCTTCTACGTCGTTTAACGCTAACGATAATGCTGTTTCTTATTCAGATTGTTAGACTTTAGTGAAACGCCTCAATTAAATTTGATTTAAAGGCCTAATTGTTATTTTGTTAGACACTTGCATATGTTTATCGTAAAATTGTGAGTCTGGTTCCGATGTAAATCAATAGTCACTAGGTATGGTAATCACATGCTTGTACTTCGCTGCTTTATTTATTTAATATTTATTTTTTAAGGATTATCTTACTTATTTTTGATTTATCCTGCTGTTTATAGTATAAACAGAATAAATTATCATATTTTAAGGTAAGTTATTCTACCAAGAATTTTTCTTGGTATTTCGAGATGTTATGCTATATATATATGAGATTTAGTAGAGGCTTTTAAATTAGGATATTAAATTTATGGAACTAAAATATCAAAAAAATAAAAATACCCAGAATGGCTTCCCACAAAATGTGATTTATTCGTAGTCACTTTTTTTTTTTTTTGATAAAGAATTATAAATTTACTTTTTCTTTTTTCAAACTTTTTTTTGTGTGTGTGATTTTTCTTTTTTATTAAAGCTAAATTCATCAGATATTGCGATGAATATGTAGATATCATTTCTGCAGCGTTAATTAATTGGATTAATATGCATTATTTGTACCATAAAAATATTGTGTAAGAACGCCCTAAAGCGAACAAAAAGAAATGAAACTTCTCAAAAATTGAATCTTTAAGAAATATTTCAAAATAAATTTTGATGTACTAGAATACCAGCGAACCATTGCCACACAAACAAATATATTATTATTATTATTATAAATAGTGATAAAATCTTGCCGTATTATACGTTACTTTAACAATGAAACTGTGAGGACTAATACATGATAATATGATGCATTCTGTTTCTGAACTTAAATGGTAAATCATCACCATAACACACATGTTTAATATTAAATGCAGAAATGATTTCATTGAAAAAATTTTCCTCCTCTAATTTTTCTTCTTTTTTTGTATAATTTTCATGACTCTAAAGCAAAATTTTGTCATTCATAACAAATTAAGATAATCTGTAAATATAGTTAAGAAAAGAATGAAGAAATTTCAATAGTAAATACTGGTTTTGTGGTCTCTTTAGATTACATTAGATTTCAAACGGTTCCTTTAACTGATGTCATTGTCATAGACCAGTGTTTCTTAAACTAGGGTCATGACGCCAGATGGAATTGCGTGAGTTGCAACTAGGGGCGTCAAAGTCTTTGGATTTTTTGCATAAAATAACTTGTTCACCATTAATAATAACAATATTTACTTGTTAGAAAAGATTCTTATTGCGAAAGCCAATAATTGTTTATTTAGAATCATATTGGAGTATCGAATATTGAAGAAGCACTTCGTCCAGTGGGTTCGACTGTTCTTCTATGATTTAATAACATAATTAAAAATAATCAAGCACATCCTTCTGGTGCTGATACTTAGATCTTGTATATACCGTTGTCAATAAAAGGGGAGGATCTCAAAAGTGAACTCAGAATGACTACACTTAATTAACAGATTATAGTTTATGTATATTTTACCGTGTAATTACATTATATAATGTTTTATTTATTAATTAAAATTCTATATCGCGTTAAATATTCATAGTAAAACTTATTGCGGTTGTTTATTACTGCAAAACAGTAATATACTTCAATTAAAACACATAGAAGTACCCAAGCGTTTGTGAATTTTACTCAATGCTTATGGGGTCATACAAAAAAATGGGGTCGCCATCCCGAAAATTTTAAGAACCCTTCATAGACCATCACTCTCTGGCAGTGGCGCACACAAGGGGGAGGGGGTCCTAGGGGTCCGGACCCCTCCCAAAGCCCTTGATTTTTTTCCGATTGATTATAATTCTAAGTATATAATACGTAAAATTAAACTAAGTATTTGTTATTAATGATTAATTTTATTAATTAATGCTAATTATTTATTCAATAATTAGTTTTTTACTGTGTTTTGTTCCCGAAAATCGACAAAATCAAAAGAAGCATGATACAAGAATGGTGAACTTTCGACCCCGGACAACCCCTTGAAAAATTCCTGTGTGCGTTACTGCTCTCTGGCTATCATTTTTCATAACTTTTACAAACTAATTTGAATCCAGTATATTTGAAACCTTTTTAGGTAACCAGAAATGCATAGGAGTAACAAAGGATATGAATGTAACACAAAATGTGAATACAAATCCTTAGAGCATTTATCAAAACAACCTAAGCGAGAGGATTTCGATACAAATATGTATCAATCCACTTATTAAGAGATCCCTTGATTATTCTCCCGAAGAATTACGAACAATGACATTGAAGTATTCCATAAGATCATCATCGTTGAATAATTAACCCGATTGGTAATATTTTATGCCTTTCTAGTTTTCCCAATTCGTGAAGCTTAAATCTCTTTCTAACCCACTAATTTGGGTAATTAGCGAGAAAAATCGCTCCCTACTCAACAAGTAAGCCTGCCGCGTTAGCGATGATAAACAAAACGTGGTGGAACACTAATTACGCGAACTGCAGAGGAAAACCTTCTTATTAATGAGTTCACTAAAATCCCTAAGATCTTTCCGACATATGAATTTTTTCCCCTCCTACCATCCAAGCTTAGGACACTCCAAATTACGCAGGAGGGGTCTTTGGTGCCTCTTAGTGGCAATTAGATAGTGCTTTGAGTTGTAAATGTGAGAGTGGAATACAAAAAAAAAGGAGGGGGTCTGGTGATACTTTGCCCAGTAATTGTTCGCGTTTAAGTAATTACGATTCTTATGCTAAGTTTGCAGCTCTAACCTTAACTGCTAGATGAAATGAACCTGCAGCATCTGCTGTTGTAATGATAACAAAATTCCTTCGAGGTAAATAATAATAAAAAAAGACTTCTGTAGTGGTTGGTGGTCGCTGGCAGATTGCAGCCATTTTTCTGTTTCTCTCTTTTACTTCCGCTACATGTTAAGAAATCAAGTTTTATTTCACGTATCACTATACCATCCTCCTTCACCAGCGAAATGTCTGTTTTAGAAACGTCTTTACGTGACTTTATTTCATTTCGAAATAGTTTTCGTTTTCCCTTCAATCGTTTTATTGAGGATGCCACCATGCGACTTTTCCAGGGACGGACAGAGTTTTGGGAATTTGAAGTAGGATGATGTATTCCTAATGCTGTGAAAGATTAAATGGAATATTAAAGTGGCAAAGCCCATTTGTTTTTACAGTTTGCTTCATTCTCCCCATTTCTTTTTCTTTTTCTTTCATGGACGCCTAACTGTCGACGTGGAAGTTATTGCTATGCATCTATTGCCTTTGCTTTTAATTTTCTTCCGAATACGTTACGTAGTGATAAATCACGCTGTGATGGAAAGATTGAATAAAACTTCAAGCGGCAGAAAAATGTGAGCATAAAAGAATATTTAAAAAGTCATTCTTTTATGTACCCATTTTGTTTAAAAGCATTCGTGAGGAAAATGTATTAAGAAAATTTTAGAACTTTCTTCCGAATTACTTTTAAGATATTCGTGACGAAATAGTATTAAGGAAATTTTAAAACTTCTTACCGCATTATTCTAGATGAACTGGAAAGACTTAAAATCAAAGAAAACTAAGTTTTAGAATTATATCATATATTGCATTAACCATTGTGAAAGAGTGAGTCGTTTCTATCCAAATGGAAAAAGGGGAATAAAGGGGGTAGCGAATGTTGTTATTCCTAAATCTCAGTGAAATATAATTTTATATTATTTTACAACGCACAATAGCACATTTTTCTTTTTTTATATTTTTTCAGCAAATGAAAGAAAATGTGTTTATGTTATCTGTCTCAAAATAAAAAAAGATTGTTACCAAAATTTTGGAAAATGTAGAGCTATGATTTTTTTTTCTTTATATATTTACTTCTTTTGATGTACGTGAAATGTTACTGAATTGCGTTCAAAGTTATAGCTGAATAGTAATAATAAAAACTATTTCAGTTATTACTATTTAATTACTATTTTAATTACCATTTATTTATTTAAAACTGTGTAAACGAAGTTCAAATGCTAATTCGTATTTTAAAAATAGATTATTAATTTTGAAAATTCTACTTAAATAGCTATTTATTTTATACGTTGTATTTTCTTGGTTAAAAAAGACTTTTAGAACTTCATTTACTTGTCTTTTTCTCATCTTTGCATCAAAAATAAGAATTAGCGTGTTTGAATTCAATGCCTGGAACTTGCTGAAAAATTATTTGAAGTTGTTGGTGAAATTTTTGATTTATAGTCGAAGATCAGTGACATCCTATCTAAAATATACTCTGCTGAAATACTCATTGCCCTTGTTAAAAATGAAATGATTGTCTATTGTACATTTTCGCATTTACAAATTGATATGTATGAGAAGAGTGCGATGTGTGAGACATGCTGAAATCAATTCGAAATATTCCTTTTGTAAGGACTGACGCAGTCTGCATTTGGATTGTTTTTTATTTATTTATTTTTCGTATTTTGATGTTACTAGTTTTTGATTTTTTTTAAAATGGAGTTTAAATAGTATATGTCACAGATTCGACGAACTGTGATATAGTAAAAGAGCGAAAAAATAATAAGTAATGATAATAAAAAAAATGATTTGAGTAAAAAAACTAGCCCTATATGCTTTAAATGTTCGAATTTTGCTTGATATTCTGCCTTATATATATATACTATTTTGAATGTTAACATTTTCACTTTGATTTCTAGATTTTAAAAGAAAAAGATGGTATAATTTTCTTATTAAAGTGTTCGTTTTATTTATACATTGATGTTTTTTAAAGCAATGCACTATCAAATTAAAAGAAAGCGAGACATTTTATTTAATATAACTGTACTATTTCAAGGTATTGCATCATTATTTTTATGGATGTCTTCCAAAATTTATATCGTATCATAAAAAGCATATGGAACATATAAAAGCGTAAGAGAGCAGTGCCAGTTTATCCATTGGGCGCTTGGGCCTGTAGCTTAGGGCCGTGTTTCCCAACCTTTTTATCGCTGCGGACCGGTCAACGTTGGATAATTTTAACGCGGCCTGCTGAGGGGGAGAACGTTGATTGTTTATATTTTAGATTGTTTTGTTTTAATAATTTTATTTAAGCGTGCCTTCAGAATAAAATATAGCTCCACCAAAAATGAATATAAAGTGATTTAACAAGAATATGAGGCAATTTTCATAAAAAGCAGCCCAAACCCGAAAAATATGCCGCAGTAAATAAAATGAAAATAATTTAATGTTTCTTGTGTGGACCAGTTGTATTTGATGCCCGTACCGGGGGTTGGAGACCACTGGCTTAGGGGCACGAGCCTGCATAAAATGGACTTAACCAGATTTTCTAGGGCCGGCTGATCTTCTGCGCCTGGTGTCCGAAATGAGTTTAAACTAACACTGTAAAAGAGTATTAAAATAAGCTACCAGATGTATGAAACCTGTTTATAAAATGCAGTTAAATATAATTATCGTTTGCTTAAGCAATTTTAAATAGATGCGTTTAAAACGAAAACAAATATTTTACGACTCAAAATATATATATATATCCATATCCAGTAAATTTCTCTTATGACTGACAATTACCGAATTTATTCAAATCTAAGCCACCACAGATTTAAGCCACAACCCAAATTGTCAACGCGTTCTTGGGAAAAATAAATAAGGTGAAAAATGGTTTATTGATATCCTATATTTATGAAATAAAAAAATTAAAAATAAGAACTAATAAGAAGTGAATAATTAATTTATTTTATCAGTGTTAAAAATTTTAAATACACACATCAATCTGCTCTAACCCAAGGGCTGGCAAAATTGCTCGGGGTACCGGCAACTTCCAATTTTTTCCAGTGTTTTGCAGTCCACCTTGTAGTGTAGGTGTGGTGAGCTAAGAAAAAGGTCTAAATATTTATTATAAATTAATAATAAATATAGAATATTTACTTACCTTCATAACTACAATAAAATAAACTTACATATTTAAGACCACGTTTAAAGCAAAAAACGCAAGATACTAAGATAATAATAACAGCTACAAATGTAATAATATTAAGTGATGCATTTGTTACGAAAGAATTCAAAATACATTGAAAAATAAAACATTTTCATCTAAAGTTAGTTCTCGTAGTTATAGTCAGTAGAAGACTTATATAATCTGCATACTGTTACCCAATCTTGATTATTTCGGTACATAGTTACTAATTTCTGATCTTCAGGTGGTCCCCTTAAAATGTCTTGGCGGTCCATCGGTCGATCGCGATCGGTTTAATGCCCACCACTTTTCTAACCAGCATTATCATGTTCAATCACCCCATCCAATGAATTCTTCCGCTTTCGATTCTAAGCCGCACCCTATTTTCTCAACAACCTTAACATTAGAAAAAAAAGTGGGACTTAGATTCGAAATAAATACGGTTTGTTTATTTCAAAAATAAACCAAAGATAAAGAGAAAAAACAATGCACAAAATTTAAAAAAGAAGGAAACAGTTTTTATTAATGAAGTGATGGACAGAGTACGCATTTATGTTGTGAAGCGCATAGAAACTTAACTTTAGCATTTGAGTTTAGTTAATTTGTACCATCATGAAACTGAACTCACTTTAGTTGCTAATCTTTACATGCTAGTTAAGCAAACAAATGTAAATTTAAGCTCTTTTGTTGAAGTAAAAGCCAGAGGAAAAAGACTATTTCCGTTATTTATTCCTACGGGAAAGATATAATCATCCTCCCTATGTAAAACAAAAGGAGAATTATTCTAGCTCAAAAGAATTTCACTCAGATGGTTTGACATAATCTTCTCGCATTCAAAACCGAGAGCAAATTGCCTTGCACATTTATTCTTTGAAGTCGAATAACAGAAAAAAAAAAATAAAATAAAACGCTGTACACATAAACCTAAACTGTAATCAGCTACGGTGGGGGGCTTTAAATTAAGCAATTCTTTGTTGAATCCTGGAAGATTAAAAAGTTCCTTTTTTTATCTGTGGCTAAACAATTCTTACTTGGCTGGCTTCCAAAAAAAGTCACACACACACACAAAAGCTTTCCCGGAATTTTAACCGCCAACAAATAGTTTCTCTATAATGAGAGACACTTTAATTACTTCAGTGGATTTAGAAACGAGATTTCTGTCTTTGTAGGTTTGATTTCTTCGTCCGTTAAGTTAAAATGTCTCAGTGGCAAATGATCCCGTAACTGAAAAAAAAGAAGAAACACGTTTAGGTTTTTAAAGTTTTGGTTCGTTTTCGACGTTCAATTGTTCCATAGTTTTTGTCGTGATCCGAATTACTAATTCCTATTAAATAGGATTAATGTTTTCTAAAAATATTTTTCTTTTTGATTGTATAACCTCTTTCTGATTTCATCCTTCCTTATTTTTCATTGTGTCACGTTATACATCCTAAACATATTTTAAATTTTCCTCGCATATAAAAAAATTGGAATAATTAAATTAAAGATGGAAAGGGTAAATAACTATTGCTAACGCTCAATGAATTAGCATTATAATTGGGGAGCCTTAACAGGATTTCATAGAATGAGGAAGAAATACCGATAAAAACACAATGATGACACCGTACTATAACACAGTGGTTCTTGACCCCCTGGCCGCTACCGGTACCGGTCCATGGATCTAATAGTACCGAGCCACCCAAGGAACATCAAATTATTTCAACTTTTCTTACTGAGGTTTATTTCTCAAAGCTTTGTGCGACTGTCCCTTTATATTCATTTTTTGGTATTACTGTATGTATTTTGAAGACACATTTAAAGGCATTAAATTAAAATTATTGAACCCCAAAACAATTTAAAACATAAACAATTAACATATTCCCCTTCATCGGGCCGCGGCAAAATTATCAAACGTTGACCGGTCGGTGGTGATAAAATGGATGGGGAGCACTGCTATTACACATTGAGCGCCTCAGGACACAACACACATGAACACTTTTTCAATTCTTACTATTAGCTTATACTTTCTATATATTTATATATTTATCTTATTCAAATTTTCAATCGCGCGTTAAAATACTTTCTATTCATCCAATCAAGTTCAAATAAATTTTTTTAAACTTGTAGTGGATGACACTTGATGTTAATACAGTTTTTTAAAATATTAATTCATTAATTTAATTTTTTTTAATTTTAAATTTATTCTGCGTGATTTCCGTCGTAGTTACAATTAGCTTCAACATATGACGCCAGTACGTTTTTTCTAACTAAATAGGAATTGATGTTAAAAAAATTCTTTATATATTACTTGTTCCAGAGAGAGTTGGTACATCGAACTTTGCTACAGCATACAGTATCCATGGTGTAAACTGAACCTCAATTTCAGGAAAACTGAACCATCTCTTGTTGATTGAAATTATTTAAATAATGATTAAAATATTAAGCTAAAATAGATGAACACAAACTGCAGAACTACACAAAAACCTAAATAAAATATAAATAAAACAATTCATAACATCCATCTAATCGTGAGTTACCACCGCCATGCCATTCCTCTCAAAAGGGAAAAGCACACTCTTTAAGAACATCCGAACGCGAGTATAGACTACACTAGGGGTGTCCAACACATTGGCTGCCTTGGGCCAAGCAAACAAGGTTTAACACAAGATGGGCCTAAAAATCAATAGTCCTTGAAACGCAAGTTTATTTCTCGAATAACACATTATAATAAACATAAATAAAATAACAAGTAAAATTTAATGTTTACGTCCTGACACTTGACATGTCTACTCTGTTACCGTCTTTCCTATTTCGGGTAGAAGTTTTTGATGTTTTATTATATATTATTGGGTGCCGATATACTGGCCGGGCCGCAAAAATGTTCGTTGTGGGCCGTGAGTTGGAACCCCTGGGCTACACAATGCCACCCAATGAGGGTTCTCCCAGCTAACACTCGCTACAATGTAATGATAAAAGGGGCTATGGTAGTTCAGTGGTTAAAATCACGGTTTAGAGATTTTATCTCCCTAGTAATTTATCGAACTGAAAAAAGGTAGCTGTATTGCTTCAAAACACAGTATTTCTTTCCTACATGAAAAATAATGAATTTGTTTGCTTTTTGATCACATTATTCAAAAGTTGTAAATCAGGGGTGTAAACCAGTGTTTCTCAAACTGTGGGGCGCTCCCCCCCTTGGAGGGCGTGGCAACTTTACAAGGAAGGCGCGAGCATATTGAAAAGTCGAAAACGAAAGACTATTTAAAAAAATTATTAATTTACTGAAAGTAAACAAACAAAATACATTCTGACATAATAAAAAATAAAATACACATTTACACTTATAAATGTATCAGTGCTACACAATTTATTTAACAATACTAAGTTAAGAACAAGTTTAATAATTACCAGTGACCCCATCTGACTGTCATATATAAAATTATGTACAAAAATTAACACTTACTTGATATTTTGTACGGTTTATAATTAATTCCTTAACTACTGATTAAAAGTTACATGATTCCTCCCTAATGCCTACAGTTTTCCACGTAGGCGCGCGTATGTGATGCATTGAGGGGTGGGGGAAAGAATAAAGAAGCAAATAATCTGAAATAATTAAATCTTTCGATCCTTCGAAATCTTTTCAAGGTCCTTTATTGCATTCCAAAGCCTTCGGAAAAATTTTATGGTTAGCAGTGAAAAGAAAAGATCGTTCTTCGAAAAGACGTATATATACGTCCGGGAAAATAAACACGTTGACTTAGCGAAACGTTTATATACGCGGTAGCACTTAAGAGGTAACAGTCGTATAGTAGTTTTAGCGTCAAAGTATGTTATTATTGAATTCAATACATTGCTATTGTATGAGGGGGCGATGAAAATTATGATTGAATATTGGGTCGCGAATATGGAAACTTTGAGAATCACTGGTGTAAACTCAAAAGTTAACTCGGGTCAAACGAACAATGTTTAATTTTGGGGCCACAAACAAAATCAGTATTCGTAGAAATGTAGGCTTATTTCGAATAAAGCATTATAATAAACATATATAAAAGAACAAAAAAAAAAATAATGTTAATATCCTGACACTTGTCATCTTTTTTCTGCAGTTATCTTTCCAATTTCGGGAGAATTTCTTTCTAAAATTTTGTTATGTATATATGTGATGGATATATTGGCCGGGCAGGAAAAATGTTCGTTATGTGCCACATGAGGCCCATGGATCGCGAGTTTGACTCCCCTGTTGTAAAGGGTGAAGTTCTTTAAACTTAAATATTAAACTATCTTATATGTTGAAGATTAATTATTTTTTTTAATCACAAAATTACATTTTACTGTAAAAAAATACGTTTCATTTCATTCTGTATTCTTTATACAGTTAAGCGGATAGTTATGCATTTAATAATCTGTTCAATGTATATTCTTTTAAATTTCCGTTTTACAGAATGTATAATTAAAATATTTTTATAAGAACCATTTTAAAAAATACTCATGATACAATTTAGTCTTAAATATTTTTAATTGATTAAATAATAATCAAAAATCAATATTTTTAAAGACTTAAAATAATAATGAAATTTCAGTTGAAAGCTGCGAGAAATCCTCAAGTATATTCCAAAATATTATCTGAAAGCACAATATTCTTTGAAAATTTCACTATGTTGAACATCCTTACAATCTTTTAATCTGAAATTGAAATTTGTGTTTAATCTTCTTAATCACTAGACGTAGTTTCATGTTGTCAATAAAAAGTTTTAGAATAAATTACTACTATTCTGTGCATTTTTATGATCATTTATGGAAAATATGTAATCGGATTTGATTATTTCAGTTTGTTAAGATTTAATTACAAAAGAATTACGTGTGCATTTGGGAATGATTAATATTTATGCTCCAGCGCTGTTTCAAGTATAATATTTCAATGAATAAGATTTTCGATTTGAACTTTTATGAGTAGCACTTTAAAAAACGTAGCAAGCTTATAGAAATATTCTAGAAAAGTCATTAAAATATTCTACTATTTACAGCACATTTATTTAAAAATTGAATCTTATATTATTTTATTTAGTCTGCTGCAACTGTATCCATAAATCAAGGGCTTAAATGTGACGACATTAAGTAAAAAAAATAAGAAGAAAAAGCGAATAATAATTTAATATTTAACTGCCAAAATATACAAAATTATTTGGAATCGTTTGCAGACGGAGCATAAAAAGGAAAAAATAATGTTACATAAAATGTACAATTGGTATAATTAATATAAGTATGTTTTTGGAAACTTTCCAGCACAAATATCTGGTTCTAATGATTTGAAAAATTCAAGTAAAAAAAATGGTATTAGAAAAGAACATTGTGTGTGAACCGTTATTTATTTATTTATATTATTTATTTATGTTAATGGAAGAGAGTACATTTTTTACGGATTTCTTTTCTTTAATTTTTCAGGTAAAATCGAAAGAAGTGGTATCCCATTCCCTGTGGAATTGCATTCTTGGAGGGACAGCCCCTGGGAACCATTCGTCTCTATTACGAATCGACTTCATAGACGAACAGCCAGTGACCGCTACTAACACCAGAGATCGGAAGATTCTGCTCAATTGATTTACAGCATCGCTCTTTCTGAAACTAATGGCAAGCTTAACTAATGCGTAAAAGCATCTTCTGACCTACCTGAGCTGCAAATGAGCCAGAAATGGTCGTTATACACTCCAAAGGAATGTGACGGCCACTTAGTCCAGTTGACAGATGTCCCTAGAAGAATCCATGTTTGGAAACTCGGGGGAAGATGAACCAAGCGGTTAAATCCCCGTAGAGCACAATCGGGTTGCAGAGTATTATTTGTCTTCTTCAAGCTTTTGTGAGAGGATACTTCAACTTGGGGATTAAGTTGGAAGCGGAAGATTGTCGGAGGAAGGAAAAAGATCACTTCGTCTTCGAAGTTGTTTCCCGGCGATTAGCGCTTCTTTTTATTTGCTACTTCGTTTTAAAGGAATAGAACAACTTTTGTTCGAAATAACTGGTTTAGTTCCGAAATCTATTACTTGAGTCGTTTTTCAGAAGAAAGAACATAGTTTCAAATTGTACATATACAATTTGAAGAACTTTTTTTCATTAAAGAAAACGGAATTTTTTCGCCGTGGAACTATATATAGTTTTGAAAAAGAAATAATAACAAACTATATTACGTCTCGTAACTTGAAACAGCAGGAACTTGCAAAAAGAGAAAATATATCAATACCCAAACTTGTGAATATATAATCGCTTTATATTTTCATAGTAGAATTCACTTACGTGCCATAAAGTATTTGAAATAATTGATGTTGTCAAACTTTATTGTGATATAAATATATATTGCATGTTCGCATACTGAAATAGTTAGGATTATCTTGAGATTCTAAATGAAACATTATCTTCCATTCATTAGATTTGTATGTATAACGTATACTGTTGTTGACAGCTTGTCAAACGAATTCTATTTTAGAGTATAACCAGTGAAGCATTATATTCTAATATTTCGACATATCATTTTGAAAAATGATGGACCAACTGAAATTCATAATTCTCTTTCTTACAGTGCTGGTACATTTCAAACATGCCTTTGTCATGAATTACGCAGCGCCCAGTGATTGCCAATGGACGACTTTAAAAAATCACCAAATAGAGCCTGGAGTTTTATTAACATGTCATGTGAGTGGAGTAGGTACTCAAATGGACAGCACAAATTTTAGCCTTATCCAGTCCTTGCACACTATTGGACTGACCATTATCTGTGATGACCGTTACGTTGAAGGACGCCTTACAAACAGTTCCTTAGCGCATCTTAAGCATTTACAGTCATTAAGATTTGAGCGGTGTTCTTTTGCCGAATTAGGAAATGATGCATTAAAGGGACTGGTTGCCCTGAAGAATCTCACAGTGCACACTGACAAGTATGAGGATGGTAGATCTATATTTAGTATAGGGCCTACTAGTTTGATGAAGGTTCGTGAGTTGGAATACCTCGATCTTGCTAATAACAATATTGTATCTCTTCCCGAATATGCATTCTGTGGCCTTATAAACCTGAAATTGCTAAACCTCAGTCACAACGGCTTACAAGATGTGAAACAACTTGGCTTAGAAGAACGTAAACTTTTTCCATGTATTCCAGAACTACAAATGTTAGACTTGTCGTTCAACCGATTGAAATATCTAACAGATGAAATTCTTTCATCTCTTAGACGGCTAAGGAATCTATCTTTCAGTGACAATCACATATCTGTAATGTCACCATATGCTTTGATTGGTCTGCAGAGACTTCAATTTATTGATCTGTCCAATAACAAGTTAAGTGAATTCCATCCACATTTTTTTCACCATTCTTCTGAGCTGCGTGAGATATTACTTCGCAATAATTCTATTGCCGGTTTTCCTTCTGCTCTTTTTAGATCCCTATCCTTACTTATTCATTTAGACGTATCTCATAACATAATATTTGATCTGCACTTTCTTTTGGATTCTTTCAAAAACCCCAATCGATTGAAAATTTTGAACCTGAGTTACAACAAGATTAGACGTATCGAGGGCATGCCATTTCAGTCTTTACTTAATTTACAGGTTTTGGATTTGAGAGATAACACTGTTGAATATATTGCAGAAAAGGCCTTTTCCCACTTAACAAGCCTGAAAATTTTAGACATAAGAAACAATAAATTAAGACTGATTGAGGCTGACACTTTTAATGGTCTTCTGAATCTGCAGGAGCTCTGGCTCTCCAGTAATCATATGGAGTTGATTCATTCAGACGCTTTCATGAATTTGACTCGTCTTCGTTATTTAAGCCTGAAAAATAACAGTTTAACATCGTTCCCAATTGCAATAAATAAGATGGAATATCTACAAGACTTGGATTTATCCTATAATTCCATGTCAAACATCACTAATGATACTTTTGAGAATTTGAAAAGCCTTGTAGCACTAGATCTGAAATACAATTTTATAGGAAATTTAAGTCGAGGTACTTTAAGAGATCAGTACTCCCTGAAGATACTGGATCTTTCAAGAAACCGAATTCAGTCACTTGAGCACGGAATATTTGATGATGCTATAGAATTAGAACGAATTGAACTAAATGACAATCTATTATCTGACATTAATGGTTTGTTTATGAATTTACAAAATCTCAGATCTTTGAACGTATCACGCAATAATATAACATGGTTCGATTATGCACTTATTCCAACGGGATTAATTCATTTGGATATGCATTCTAATCGCATTGATAGCTTAGGGAATTATTTTGAATTAGAGTCAACTTTAAAATTAAAGTTTATGGATGCGTCTTTCAACAGGATACAGGAAATAAACCCAGCTACATTTCCATATGGAATTGAAATAGCATCGCTTCGAAATAACTCTTTGAAGATTATTAACTCATTTACTTTCATGAGCAAAACTAACTTAACTATGATGGATTTACGTAACAATGACATTCAAAACTTGGACATCAATGCGTTGCGCTTAAGAAGTGTGCCTATTAAGAGAAATCTACCTGTCTTTTATTTATCCGAGAATCCTCTTCATTGCGACTGTACAATGGAATGGCTGCAGAGGATAAATAATTTAGATGACATGCGACAATATCCTCAGATTGCTGATTTGGATCAAGTTTTATGCCACATGACATTTCCTCGACAAAATGCTTTAGTTCCCATAACTCGAGCAAAAGTCAAATGAATTTTTGTGCAGATACAGAAGTCATTGTTTTGCTCTTTGTCACTGCTGTGAATTCGACGCTTGTGATTGCGAAATGGTATGTCCTGAAAATTGTACGTGCTACTCTGACCAAACTTGGAATACTAATATAGTGGATTGTAGCTCTAGTCGTTATACTCGCACTCCAGCTCGCATACCGATGGATGTAACGGATTTGTATTTGGATGGCAATGATATGAGTCAAGTTGGTAGTCATTCGTTTATTGGGAGAAAAAACATGCGCATACTGCATTTGAATGGGAGTAATATTCATGTCATCCGGAACAGAACTTTCAATGGATTGCAAAATTTGTTAAAATTACATTTGGAACATAATTACATATCTGTAATTCAAGGTTATGAATTTACCAACCTCACAAATTTACAAGAACTATATCTGTCTTACAATCGTCTGACGACAATAAACAATTCTAGTTTCACTCACCTGAAGTTTTGAGAGTACTGAATTTGGATCATAACAATTTGGTAGATTACCAAGTTTGGAATCTCAACAACAATCATCGTCTTTCGATGGTGCGATTAGGACATAACAGTTGGACTTGCTCTTGTGATTATTTGGGAAGTTTCCAAGACTGGTTGTTAGCTTCAGGATCCTTTGTCATGGACCGAGAAGATGTGAGATGCTATAAAAACCAATCTGCTGGACTGTATGTCTTAGAGTTCAATTCCACCGCTTGTGCAAACCATAGTGCTCTAACTTACTACAAAGCTGAGTTTGCCGGAGACTATGTTCCTGTGATGATTTTGGCTCCATGCATATTTATACTTCTGATTTTAAGTTTGGTTCTCTTCTGTGTTTACAACAGTGAGATGAAGATTTGGTTTTACAGTCGTTATGGCATTCGTCTTTTCCAGCGTAACAATTATCCCGCTGAAACCGAAAAACTATTCGATGCGTTCCTGTCTTACTGCAAGAAAGATGAGGCATTCGTATCCCAAATGCTTGCTCCAGAGCTTGAAGATGGGACTTATCCTCACAGGTTGTGTCTCAGATACAGAGATCTTCCTATGGCAGAATATGTCGCTGAAGCGATCTCTGAAGCCATCGAGTGCAGTCGTTGTACCGTAGCCGTAATTTCTGAGCAGTACTTGAAAAGTGAGTGGTGTATCTATGAGCTGAAAGCTGCTCACCATGAGAGTCAAATTAACCGACGTCATCGTGTGATTGTGGTACTTCTGGACAAGATAAGCTTCAAAGAACTTGATTCAGACGTTCGACTCTGCCTAAGATCGGCGTCCGTTGTCCACTGGGGAGATCGCAGGTTCTGGGAAAAGCTTCGGTTTGCCATGCCTGAAGCCAGACTTCACAAAGATAGCGTTAACTGCAAGGACTTTAAGACGTCCTCACTCAGGAGATCTTCCATAACAAATTCAGTGAAGCTCGTGTGATGAGAATGGACCTTTTGGGTTCATCTGATGATCTGTCTGTGATATACATAATGTAAGTAACTATTTATTTCTTATTAAATAAATTCATTTCATTCGTCATATTATTCATTTTGAGTATGTTCCACTCTTTAAAGGATGTAACCGTCGTATTCTTTTTTTATAGTTGTATCTGTTAAACACATATATTTGAAACAAATGTGAAATTTTGTTTTAAAATTATATTTTAAAACTTTACTAGCATTATTACCGTGAGATATGTCTTGGTATTGCTTAAATAAAGCTTTTTTGAGTTACAAAAAAATACAACTAAATTAATAAAATTCCCCAAAAGTTTTCAGTTCTAATACTGTAATGTCATTATTTTAACTTGTATCTTATCATGTATATCAATAAAGTGTAAGAATTTAGCAATTTTACAGAGAGTGAGACGGCAAAATCGCATATATATATTATTTGCTACATTCCAAAAACTAATATTATATAAATAAAAAAAATCTTTAAATTTCTAAATATAAAACTATTGTAGGTACGTGTAAGTTCATCAAGTGCTAGAAAAGCTTTTAAATAAAATGGTGAATTTGAATAAAACAAATGATTATTTTATTACAATGTTTAGCATTATCCTTTCTAGAAATGAATTCGAAAAAAGAATCATGAATAAAAGTTGACAGATTGAATAGATTCTCTTTAATTATGAAGCTAAACACAACAAAAACAAATATTTTTACTATGCTATTTTTTTATTTTATCCGATTGAAAGCCAGAGAGGAAACTTGGAATGGTTTCTTACTGGTTTTCAGAGACTTCCAAAACAAATGCAAAGATAAATCGCAATTATTTTCCTTCCTACCTCCCAACTATTCAGTTGATAGTAACACGTTTTCAAAGATTTAAATTTTTGAAAGACTTAGATCATGAATTTTTCGTGCGAAATTTTTTAGCACTCAATTCGAATTGAGTGAATCTATCTAAAATTTGATTGTGTTGTTTAATATTCCGATTTGCTGTTGTTGAAATATTAATTCTTAATGAATTTGGGTTGTTTTCTTCTTAGTATCTCTTTTGGGTCTTGAAGTTATTGCTGAAGAATTCAGAATATTTTTTTTAAAGTACTATATACTGATAAATTGAATTTAATGAATAATAAAATCTTATTGTAAGAATAATATTAAAACAATTTCCATAAGTGCTGATAAGGAAAAATAAATTCTTAACTAACTAAGAAATATATATTTTTTTCATACCTTGTGCAATTGAAGAATAAATATTAAGCTGCTTATTTGCTATGTTTTATTTATTATTACCCTACCTATATATATATATATATATATTTCTCGTTTCTTGATTTTCTAAAAATATTGTAATAATTGTTTAAATAATATTTCTCAACTTCAATCCTTGATTGTCCTTCAATCAAACCTTATGCTTAACAGAGTCTTTCGTTTTCAATTTAATTTTTCTTTTCTTTTTTTATTGCATATAATTCCAAGGGTATCGTCTTTCAGTTTTTTTATTCTGACGATGATACCAATTTTATACATCTTATTAAGACAGTAATTCTAACTGATATTTTAAGGCTTTCTTAGCGCAATGTTAAAGAACAGAACCCGAATTTGGAATATTTTTTGAGATATAAAAAATACTCCCACAATAATATTATGTTTTGACTTATCTATCCTACAGATAATAGTATATTTTATCATACTAGACATTGTTATCTGAGAGAGATCCATTTTTTCAAGTATAACATGTGTTTCGCAAAATACTTTTCAAGTATTATGGAATATTTTGAAGTTTTAGGAACACAATGTGTAGAGAAGAGTGTACGAAATCGAAATTCAAGCAACTGTTTATTTCAAGTTTAAGGCAAAGTTTATTGTGTATGAAGGTTTTGACCCGAAAAGCGACCTTCTCCCCCAACAACAAGCAAACTGATCCCTATAACCTTTTGCAACCCTTTTGGCGTATTCGCGCTCTTAGAGAATCTGAGCTCGCCAACAGTTGTAAGCACGTGTACGAGTTTCAATGTTGCAAATTTTCATGAAAATTAAAGATTCTTTGGATGAAAATGTGTTCGCGTTTTTTTGACGAATACAGCCTTTAGAACAAATTATTTCTAAAGTTAGCTCTTTTTACCTCCTCCCCTTTGGATAACTTTAGTAAATATCTTTTCTTTGGGATGCTTAAGAATTTTTGTTAATATTACATACTTAAAATGTTTCATACAAAATACTCTTGAATAACTCGATTTCATTTTGTCAATAAACAATTATTTTTAATTTAAAAAAAAATCAATATATAGATGCTTATTACTTTAAAGAGGGATATAGTTCACAATACTAGACATAAATATCAAGATCTTTTGTCTCATCATTTTCTCTATAAGAATTATGTTTTAACGTGCTCTCAACTAAATAAAATGAACAATCTCCGAAGGAGATCATTAGGGACAAAAAATTATTATAGACCTGAAATAAAAAAAAAATTTAAAAAAAAAGAATGTTTATTATTAGCAAAACCCTTGATTCTGACCCGACTCTAAATCCAGTTTATAGTAAAGTATATCCTTTTACTAGGAAAGAAATAAGGATGCCGCCGAAATAGCCTCGGGAGAGAACCCCCTCCCCTCTCCAATTCGCGTGTGTTGGGGTACTCCATCAAGGGATGCGGCATATATATCGCACCTCCAGTGCCTCCTCCTACATAAATCGCGGAAAAGGCAGCCTTTTCTTTCACGGGAAATAAATTGGGTCACATCTTTCACCGCCCCGCTATCCTTTCTTTGACGGAGGGCGGTTCGCTTTGGCTGTGCTCATGGTGTCCTTACCAATAGCCCCCTTTTAAAGTGGTTCTTCAGGGTATGTTTTTGCCTTTAGTGATAATTGGGTTGCTTGGTTTGGTGTTATCAGAATAATAGGAAAATGTGTTATTGCGATTTTAGAGTGAGTTTTTTTTTTAATGTGCCGTGGATATATGAAACGTAAGGCTTTATATAATGTACACAATTCTGTTAAATACGTGAAATTACAATTTGCTTTGCGGAAGACATCAAACTTATGTGAGATATCATACGAAACATCGTTGATTCGTTATGTTTTCCATTCTTTATGTATAAAGCATTTTTAAAAATTATTATTAATTATAATTTCCAATGCTACTGATGCTTTATAATAGAAAAAGACGTCTTATGCCTGTATATGAATTATTGTAACTGTTAAAAAACTAGTGAGCTCTTACGTTTCGCTGGCCCAAGCGATGAAGTCTCTAAACGTGATGCAACCGACGCCAAACGGAATATTATCCCTGGTAACATTTTACCTCTACGTTTCAAAACATGTCGCGGTCTTTTCTTATCAGTAATGTCTTTTGATAATACATCAATGCTAGATGAAAAAAAAAGCAAAAAAAAAATAAAAAACCATAAAAAACTTTTTTAAAAAATTTATATTTTATAACCGGTTGGCAAGATTTTTGGGGTAAAACGGAAAAAGCACCAAAATTAGTTCTGAAAATTAGTTCCTAAAATATTTTAGATTAGAGGAAAGTATTTCTGATTTTTGTATGTAAATTCGTAACAACCGAGAATGTTATTGGGCAAACAATAAAAAAAATCACAGAAGAAAAAATGAAAGTCATATGCAGAAACAAATTATTAAATTTAATTAATCTCCCTGGCTATATTTGTTTTACCGCTTTGTAGGTTTATTATAATCAGTTTTGTTTTGAAGGGGTGTAATTATTGTGAGGAATATTTGAAGTTTGATCATAATTGGAGGGAAGTCGGAGAGATGTGTTTAATGATATTTTTCCTAATAATGCTTTTTTTTTTGTACAATTTACTGATACTAAAATATCTTATTTTTTTCGGCGTAGGCTTATTTTTTTTTGCTCTCTACTCAATACATTTTCTTTTTTTACAGCCATATTGTAGACATGATATTGAAAGAATGTTTTCCGTTTTTAAATAAAACTATATGAATAATCTGTCATCACACATATGCTATTTACTTTTTAAAATCTTATTACTATGCAATCGAGTGTTTCGTAACCTTTGCAAGAAAAAAAAATATTATATGACATATTTTAAGATAAATGTCAAGAAATCTCTAATCTTCGATTCATGTGGAACAAATAAAAAGCATCTAATTATTTAAAAATATTTTGCTTGCTTAAAAACGAAACAATTTTTTAAAATGAACATACAATAAAGGAGATTCCAAATTTTTTTTAAAAAAATTCTTTTTTAAGCTTGTTATTTAAATAGTTAAATTTAGAGAAGTATTTACTTCATTATTCAACAGTTCTTAAAATGATTCTGCTTTTTTCAAGTAGAATTAGATCCGTGCCAAGCTCCTACACTATTTAGGTCACATCTTTAAATGTAATATATGCTATTCATATGCCTGTAACAGTATACGGTTGATGAAACAATATACGAATACATATATTATTAATGTACATGCATACATTGAACCATTTACATTGCAAGAAATGAAAATAATTAACTCTGAAGTTACTGAGCCTTGAGCAGTTTCATAAATTCCCTTGCTAGATTAGTCTCATCTAGCAATTTCATCTTTGTGTGGACTAAATATCTAAATCGTACCAATTTTAAACACTCCAGTGACCATATTAACCATAGCTAATATAGCATTCAATGCGTATTACTAAAGTTAACTAGTCATTCCTTCGCCTGTGATAATAATCGATGTAAGCCAGACAGGCGGGAAACTAACCTGCCATGCATGCTACTTCAGTCAGAATTTTTTACTTCTAGCGTTCATTAATTCTTATATGGAATTTTAAGACTTCAGCGACATATTCTTGACAATATGCATTATATTTTTAATAAATGGTTAGAAACTACTAACTTAAATTTGCTTGTTCATTAATCTTTTATGTACCGTTGGTGAAAATTATTGTAATTTAACTTTTTTTCTCTCTATTTTTTTCCTTTTACCGGTGCAAATCTGGCCAAGTTGGCGTTATTGGCGACAACACACAATATGCACATAAAAATATTAATAAATATTAGTTCTCATCGTGGTTTTTCATCCATTTTTGATATATTATAAAAAAAACTTATTGATAAATTTTTTTAAAAAAAAAATCACAACTTGTTTTGAAAATTTGGTGGTTAAAAGCTACCAGTGGGAATATTCCTTTTGGCGTCGGTTGTATGATTTTTGGCGACTTCATCGTATGCGCCCTTGAAATGCGTAAGTACCTTTTTTTTCATATTTATTATTAATTTTCCGACGATTTTGAAGTACATTCTGAGAGAATATATTTTCATATTCAGAAATAAAATCGAAATAGGGACTATATATGATTTCTTTGAAAAAAGGAAAACAAAATAATTCCATTGCAATTTTTGCACTGAAATTTATTCAATAGTTCTTTTAAAAGAAAAAAAAAACTTTTACTTTCAGAAGGAAATTGTTTTTAACACATTCCCAGAATACGTAATTTTTAAAATACATACTAGAATTTTTTCACGACAGTTTAATTCCTTTTCTTATTCAGAACGCTTAAATTGCGTTTTGCATTTTAATAAGTAGATAACGTTCTGATCGTTAAATTTTCTTATGAAAAGTAATAAAAATAGATTATAGCTTAAAAAGTTTAATTTGCTTATTGCTGGAAAAATTTTAATTCATTAATTAGAGTATGTAGAGAAAATTTAATGCATTAGTAATTTTTACACAGTTGAATGATTTATAAAAATGAATAGTATATATATTAATTAATTGGACATTTTCAAAAGAAGAAAAAAAAGCAAGAATAATTTTTGTTGAAGGTTGAAAAAAAATCTTCTTTTGAACATAGTAAACATTTTTCTTTCAAGCATAAAATGAAATGGTGGGAAGAAAGGAGGGAAAAAAATTAATAAATCCAATTTTTCTGTCTGACGTGTATATTTTTTACAGTTTTCTTAAACACAGGAGGAAAACCTTCCAGGTAAGACGTTCAAACTTTTGCTTTTATGCTTCACTTTCTGTATCTTAAGTGTGCTTCTGGAAGGAAAAAAAAATGAAAATCCCTCCGTTTACTTTTCTCTCGAAAAGATTCTTAAGATATGTTTTTTTTTTCTTTCTGGCTGTTATTTCCCCTCTGCAAATGCACAAGACGTGTTAGATGTACCTAGGTAGAAGAGAAAAAGAGGATCGAAAATGGAATATTATATTGTTCGCAAAAAGAAAAGTAAGATGAAAGGCGGAATAAAAAAAAAAAAAGAAAACTGTAGATGAAACTTCGAACACACGAGACGAGTTATGTCGGACTTGAAAAGTATTGTATTAATAAAAAACAGAAAAAAATAGAAAAGGGAAAAAAAAGTCCTATTATTCGATCTCCTAACCCCATTTCAGCCGATAATTCGTTTTCGATCCTGTGTTCCGTGTTTGTTGTAGGAACAAAATTTCTGAATCGAAATTGTAGTAAATGATAGAAGGCAAGACGAATTGCACTTTGTGCGCTGAATTAATTTTACATTACCATAGCTTATAGATGCGACAATTGTTAATACAAATATTAAATTAAATTGTATTTTCTGAGTTTTTTTTGTACAAATGTGACTTTTGTGTTTGGAACTTCGTGAGCATGTGAAAATGCACCTGTGCGTGACTTCTTCAGCTTATTTTTATGTTGCTTCAATTGATGTATGTTAGTGTTAATGTGTTTTGTTCCGATTGCAAAAAAATAGGAGTAAGTTTGAATAAGATGTAGTATTACTTTGTGTATTTTGTAAGAAATATATATATATATATATATATTTGAACATCAGTTTTGTTAAATATATCTAAATATCAACGAGTTTTTCCGTTGATATGAGCCATGCAACAGAAAATATTGCTTTTCAATATTCGATTCTTCTACAATGTTTTAGAATTACAATGGAAGTTTTTTAACCCTATTTTGTATTTATATACCAGAAAAAAGCGAGATGCATTGACTTCAGAAGCGTCGAATGAAAATCGATACTTGTATGTATAAGTGTATATCTTACATCAAGTTGGATCTATTTCATGTGTGAAAAAGTTTCTACTTACTAGAATACATTTTTTTCACGCTGTTTTAATTTTTCTTCAAGTTCCATTTGTTATCAGAAAATAAATAGAAGATAAACACTATTTCTGAAATTTTGCAAGAATTAAAGATTTTCTCTTTTTAAGTACTATGTGAATTGCGTAAACTTAAATTATAAAAAATAATAAAAACAGGCTTATAACTGCAGCATTTTATATATTTGTAACAAATACTTATCTCATGATATGCAACATGGTTCACTTGATATCATTTTAACTATTTCATGCACTGTGAGTAGTTTAAAATTCATTCATTTCTATTTTATTTATATAAATATTTGTGGTTGCACTTGTAAAATTGCTATCAACCACCATGTGAACTTGAGCCGGCTGAATATAAATTAACAGCTATCTGATTGCAACAACTCTGCAGCAGCTCAACTCCTATCGTCTGCTGATCTGTAGCTTTTAATTTAATGAGATTTGAATATGACATTTCTAATAAAGTTTTTGCTGTAAATATTGTTGCTGTTCTGTCTGAAATGGTCGAGATATAATCTTATTGGATCTACACGTATCTGCTCTATATTAACCTTCTAAAGTAGTTTTAAATTGTTTCCTATGTTAGTTAATACAGTGCTTCTCAAACTTTCAATACTTGCGACCCAATATTCTACATAATTTTCATCGCGTCCCCTCCATTCAATAGCAATGTATTGATTTCGAAAATGCGACAGTTGGATGCAAAAGCTACAATACGACTTTAACCTCTTAAATGTCACTGGCGTATATAAACGTCTCGCTCAGTCAAGGCGTTAATTGCCCCCGACATATATATACGTCTTTCCGAAATACGATCTTTTATGTTCACTGCTATCTATAAAATTATTCCAAAGGCTTTGGAATGCAATAAATGACCTTGACAGTGTTTGTGAAGGATTTACTTTTTCCAACTGAGTTATTTATTCTCTTTCTCGTTCACACACATATGCGTAGCAAACGTGCAAAACGGAGGCCTTGGGGAGCGAATCACGTAGCTTTTAATCGGCAGTTAAGCAATTATTAATAAACAATAATTAACAAATTATGGAGACAACTGTTAATATTTGCATATAATTTTATGTAAGTTAAACCCGTGGAGTGACTATAAATTATTGAATTTATTCTTAACTTAGTACAGTTAAATTAATTATAAAATACATTGTGCAGTACTGATGCATTTATAAGCGTATTATATCAGTATAAATTTTTTCTATGTCAGAATGTATTTTGTTTGTTTTCTTTCAATTTATTAATAATTTTTTTAAAAAAATAATCTTTTGTTTTCGATTTTTCAACATGCTCGCGCCCCCTTCTAGGGTCATCACACCCCTCTAGGGGGGTGTGCCCCACAGTTTGAGAAGCGCTGAGTTAATAGTATTCTTGATATGTCTCATCGTTTCATTTTCCATTCAGAAAAAGTATTAATAGGTTTTTTTAAGAAAAAGAGAAAGGAAAATAAAAATTTTAAATTTAGATTCCTCCAAATTCTAGGGAAAAGTATTTTCTATTGTGGAGTATTTTTCATTTAAAAAATGTAGTTCAATACAAAATAAACTTTATCTTAGAGTAGGGCTAACTGCAATCTAACCCAACTTTCTAAAGAATACTATTGAGGGACTTAGGAAACATTCTGCCATCCTCTAAGTGCTTAAATCCTTTTCTCAGAGAGTTCTTAAATCGAAGAACTCCAGTAGGAAGTTTTCGCCAGAGTTAAAGTGATTCTTTTCGCATCCCCTTCTAATTCGAAGAGAGACGAAACGACCTTTCAAAGCGATGCTAAAAGTCGTCGAGTTTCTCATTTTCCAGTTCCAAGACGGTAAATGTTCGGTGAAGCGCAGGAACCTCCTTTCAGGAACTCGAAATTCGATCGCTTCCGATGAAATTCTTCGTTCGTGGGAAAAAGAAGTCGTATGACTGCTCGCTTTCTGGTCTTCTCATACGTAGTTGAGGTTACGTGGGGTATCTATTTCGGGATTGGGTTTCTCATTGTTTTCTTTCAGTTACGGAAAGAATAAAAAAAAAGAGCACGAAAAGGAAAATGTATGGCTTATGTCCTGAAGATTTCAAAGTTTGAATGGCGTGGCTATAAAAAATTCTACGCTGGACATAAGAAAATATCGATTTTTAAAAACTTATTTTCATCTACTTTTCTGTTTGGTTAAATTTGATTTCCCCCTATAAATATAATTCATATATTACCTACGCGTGTTCTCAATTTTAAATGGAATTTTAATTTTCTGTGTTATTAAAAGTTTAATTTTTTGTTTATTTATTTATTTATTGTCTCTAAATTTTTAAGGAAACAACATGATAAATGGGTATTTTTTTGGCAATACTCTAATGTGTATGATTATTAATTATTAAATCTTTATATATATATATATATATATATATGAAAAGCAAACCAATTTTGTTTCTCATTTTTAACAAAATGCAGAAAGCTCAAAAATCCATAGAAATGCACAAAGAAAACAATTATTCTTGTGTTGGAATCATTTTCATTAATCAATAATTAGAGAAAAAGCTCTGACAAAATGATTTCAACTTACAGAATAAAGTAAATGATTTAATAAATATTTTTGAAAAATTTGAGTTTTTATAAGAGTGTTAATGATAAAAAAAACACCAATTTTGAAGAAAAAAATTATGGTAACTAAAGCAAAAAAAAAAATTGATTTCATACTAAAATCTAAATTAGAAAAAGAGAAAAATGCATGAGAAACATTAATAGTACAACAAAATAAAACAAATAGACACTTACAAACGCTAAATACCTGCAGATTTTACTTGAATCTAGCAGCTGTTGAAATTGACCTTCTGTAGAGTAATCGCGAAACACATTTTTATACGAATGATATTCTTTGAAAATATGTCATTTTTAATTTCAAAATAAAAAGATAACTCTTATAACTTGCATCACTCTTATAACTAAAAATTGCATAGTAAAAAAAACAGTTATTTTAAATTTAGGATTTGTAAAGAAAGTTGAGCTGCATAAATTTATCAGAATATATTAATAAACTCGCTCAAGGTCACGTATCTGAGATTGGCGCATTAATCCTTGGCCTTCGTGGGCCGTTGTGCCACACTGAGTTTAGTTTAGTTTATGAACATATCAGGTAGGAGTGATTTCAACAACCATACTTCAATAGATTTCAATAAGCTGATAGAAATAAAATTTTGTTTTAAAAATGAAAAAGCCAATAAATCATTTCAAGGAATAAGGTACTTCTCGTAGAACAATGTGCTTACTATCATTAACTGACCAGTTACATGTTTCAAAATCACTGTCAGAAAAAGGACAGACGAAAAGGAGAAAGAAGAAGCGGGATGAATATTAATAACATGTTAATAGAGAGTTGATTCATGCAAGGATATAACACTAAATACTTGTTTACTGTTATTTGCATACACTTTTTACTCTGTATTTTATTTTGCATAAATCTGTGTGTAATATTTTATTTACAGATTTGATATGCTTATCTACTACTTATAACTAATTTATTTTGTTCATGAAATCCTTTTAAATATATATATATATTTAAATAAAGTATAAATTTAATGATACTTTTATCTCTAAATTTTAAATGATATTTTAAACGGAATACCACTTCCTCTCCTCCTTTAATAATCAAATTTCTATTGCACCAATGTTACTTGTAATCAAATTTAAAACCTTATAACTAAAAAGAAAAGAAATTATTTCTTTGGTTTGTTACGCTTTAAATCATCTAGCTTGAACAAAATACTGCTAATAAATAACGCATATATGCTCATTGCCTTAAAGATAGTGAGTTAGTTGTTAATCTTAAACGTATATAAGATCAAATGAATTTTTAAAATAAACTCAGAAAATGGAACATAAAGAGTAAAAGTGTAGTAAAATGGAAAAAAAAATTAAAAAAACCAGTTTGCAGATAGATATTAAAAACCAATTTTTTTTCATTACGAGTCACACACACACACAATATATATATATATTATTAACATTAATCTTATAACAAATTTCTCTATATATTGAAATTAATCAAAAAACAAAAGTTTTAAATTTAATTTCTAATTATACATAGAATATAACGAATATAAGTAAATTAACAAATATTAACTTATATTCAGTATTTATTTCCCTAAATCTTCAGTGGATTATTTTTTTTAGTACAGAAAACTATTTATAAAAGAAAAAGAATGAAACATTTCTTAAGACAATCGAAGGGCATTTCAGGCATTTTTCTCTATTTGATCTTGCAAAGCATAATTTCTTTCTAAGTCCTAAACAACTAGTTCTAATCGACATCTTACAATACAGAGAAATTAAACTGATTTCCCTTGTTATTTAATTAAAAGCAAAAATAAACTGAACTTTTTTGTTGTTATAGAATTAAAAACTTTCTCTCCATAATTCAATAAAAATATCAATACAAATCAGTGAGTTTTTTCGGAAGATGAAAAATTATTTCTTTTTTTAAGAAAAAAGCTTTTAGATCTTAAGATTAATATGGATTTACTTTCACCTTACGTGCATTTTATGCGACAAGAAAGATATACTTCTATATCTTCGTGAATAAATATTCAAATTTCTTTCAGCTCTTTCGAATAAAAAGATAGAAGTAAAAAGAAAACATACTTCACCGCTGACTAAAGGAAACAGCAGTTGAATTTGCATATTTTTTTGAAAAGAATATAACTTTAAGAAAATATAGGAATCAAGAATCCCTAAAATATTTTTATTGAAACTTTTTTCGTATTTATTATTTTTTACCAAAATTGAAGGATATTTGAATGATAGATTATTTTTTTTATCATTTTAGAACTTGGATTGATTTAACTTTTAGAGAGCAAAGCTATCTCAGAAAAGGTAAACTCTTCTAATCTCCATACCATGTGGAGAATTTTCTGAATTTTTTGGCAAGAAGCCATTACATTGGCTTTAGACCATTTGAGTTTGGGATTTGATCAATGTTCAGCCATGAAAAGCAGGATTATGGAGCTAGAGAGTAAAAAAGACAATGTCAGGACATAACCATCATTTTAAATTTTTGAGCAATTAATCCAGATTATTTTTCTATATGTTTCAAAAATTGCAAAATATAAGGATAATATTTAGAACACGGATCAGTAACCTTTTAGTTGTGGGATGCAAAACCAATCTACTAATATGATTTAGAGTGCCACACAGTAGGACATTTTTGAAACAATTCGATTCCCGCAATAATGCACGCAGATTTAGAGAATCGAGGTTAATAATATAATATTCACAGTTTTATTATGTATTAATTTTGTATCATTTAAAGATATTTCTTAACAAAAAATAAAAAGCATAAAATATAACTGTTTTTTCAACTAAAATGAATTAAAATTGTACATATACAGTCGAACCTCCATATTACGAACCTCTGTATTGCGAATTTTTCTATATAGCGAACTTTTTCATTGAACCAAGAACACTTCACAAATTTGCTTTGTAAAATAACCTCCCAATAGCGAAATGCATTTTCTGTATAACGAACTTTTTTTTTTTGTATTCAATTTTTGTCTCCCTATTTTTAAGCATTTCTTGATATTTCAAGTTATTCTCTCATTTAACACATTTTTTGGTGGTTATAAATCTTGAGCTGGTTTTATTAAGTGCATAACTCGCCGTAGGCAATAGACTTCTGGGCGTTTCATCCAAGAAATGCAACCTTCAACCCCCATTGTCCAGTTTACTGGAAACATCTTCGATGTCCCCTTTTCACCCTCAGTGGCATTGTCTCGTGTCCCTGTGTCTTTGAACTAGTCTCCGTTTATTTGTAGAGTTGATCAGTCGTATTGGTAACTTCTTTTATTGTGGCTCAAAAATGTCAAAACGTAAGTGCTTGAGCATCAAAGAAAAACATTTAATTCTTCAGGAAGTGGATAAAGGCGTTAAGAAACTTTCATTGCAGTTTTTCTTCCTTTCTTTTTATTTTAATAGGTATGATATATAAAATAAATAGGTATTAATTTTAAAAAAGGTGTATGTGATAATAGGCTTCTTTTAATATATAGTGTTTATGAGTTTAAAATTTGTTTTATGTGGTTTATAAAGAAAATTGAATGATGAACCTCTATATAACGAACTTTTTTTCGGGATTTAGCTACTTCTTTATATAAAGGTCCGTCTGCATTATGTATTTTTTACGTACTTATTAAAAAATAGAAGAAATAGTAAAATAAAATAAGAAATAGACAAAATAAAAAAATATAAGCATTTCTCTTTAGTATAATAAAATAAAAACATTGAAATTTCAAAAGGCAAACCTAGTGCTTGCACCGCTCTATTTCATATCGCAAAATCCGGAGTATAATTTGGACTTTCAATTTGGCACGATTCTGAACATTCAGTTGTTAAACAATTTCTTTGCGGACTCGAAATATTTTTCATATGAGAAAATATTTTTTACTTAAGATATGTAGAACCAAAAGCGGACAGCAAAGTTCATGTAATTTTCTCTCTTCAAACAACTAAATCTCTCTACCAATGGCATTCAATATTTTACAAAATAGCTGTAAATTTATCTTTCAGTAATTTGTAGTCTTTCACACAGATTATTTCACAATTCCATAAATGTCCATGATTTTGAAGATGTTTGTTTAATAAGAGGTCCAGTATAAATTTATCAACTTCCATCCACTCAAAAATGAGCAAACTTGTAGAATTGTGCCATTGAGAGTTGTACTCCGTGCCATAGATTACCAACCCTTGATTTAGAAGATAAGTATATGATTGCTGTTTATATTGATAACTTTCATTCTAATAGATTATCTTAAAACTTACGTGAAAGATTAAATATAATTCTCTCTCTCTCGGTTTCAACCTGTTTAAATGTTTTATAAAAAATTTCATTTTTGTAAAGTCACTACCAAATTTTAAAAAGAACAATTAATTATTTGAAATTTTTCAGCTTATAAAATTGTACTTTTATATTTTTCAATCGCAAAATTAAAATTTTTGTTAGTATATAGAAAACTAGACTTATTTTTGAACAGAATTTGTTATTAGTCCACTTGTTGTGCGTGTTCCTTAGGTTTGTTAAATTAAAGAAAAAAATTAAATAAATCTGTTACGTAAATTTTAGCTCAATGTTTTAATTTTTTCTTAATATGTTTCCTTCGATATCCATGCCTTCTAAATGGGTCTTATACTCTTCGTTATTTGCGATTCCTCATGGCTATATTTAGATCAATGTTTGTTTGTTGATAATACGTGTTTTTTATGCTTTTTAAAAGTTTTCATGTTAAACATCGGTGTATACAAGGGAAGGTTTGCCCCTCCCCATAGACTATCAGATGTTTAATTTTTACCACAGAGATTAATCCTTGGCATTTTCGTCTCGTCTTTTTTAATATTCTCCCAAAAAGTGGTGTGTGTGCGCTACTGTGTGTCAAAGAATCATTTTTAAATAGTACTTTTGTATTTACTATTTATTTTTGGGAGTCATCCTTATCACCTCTTTTTATCTTAGCCTAAAGAATGTGGGGAGGGGGGAGAGGAACGTACTGATTACAATCTTTGTCTCTTAGGGATATCTCAAATTCGTCATCTTGAAGAACTGTTCCTCTCTTTCTTTGAAAACGATATACCTACCAAAAAGTAGGGACGTTCACTGGTAACTCATCGGCAGAAATTTCTAGTACCGTTTTGTTGTAGCTTAGTTCTTGAATTACGAATCTGCTAATTGTACACCAAATATAGTTTTTCCTGCAACTGTATAAATGGTAAATTAAGTCTAAATTTAGGGAGGGGGAATCAATCAGTCTGTAAGTTAGAAGTCAAGAAAATAACTTAGTTCAAAAACTTTTAGAAGTAGACAGAACAGAAGTCAGAGTAACAATAATCTGCTATGTTTTTTGTTTTTTTTCTTCACACTATTTTGAACTGTAGTTAAGTATGTTGTTTTTGTTTGACATAAAACAACTGAACCCAATTTAAGACTATTAAAAAAAAACATGCAAAACTTCAACAAGGTCTCTGACAAAAAATGTATTAGTGAAGAAATAATTTTTTATTTGTGAATTGTTTATTAGTTAGAATAAATACAAATTATAGAGACATGAAATTTTTTTTGTTCCAATTTATCTTTTCTTGTTATTTTAATAAACAAGTAATATAAAAAAATAGTTTTTAAGTCAATTCCTACTTAGATCAACAACGAAAAAATTTTATTTAGCTACTTTTTATTAAATAGTTACAATTAATATAAATATGTATATACATAGGACAGAATCACAACATTAAGTGGTAATTAGTTTTTTTAATTATCATTAAAGTATCGTATTGTCCTTTTAATTTCAGTCCAACTGAATGCTTTAACACGTGAGAAAAAAAACCTTTTCAAGTTTTGACACATGTCTCCAACGTTGCTGCAACGTTTAAATAATTAGTTTTAATCAATTAATTTTTATTAATTATAATTAAATTATTGTATTTTCTTTCAAAATGATCCTGTATATAAAATTTTAGCTCAATTCAGCGCTTTAAAATGTATTTTATTAACGATTGAAAATTCCACCAAGATAAATAAATAAATATGCAAATATATAAATAAATAAATATATAGACAGTGCGAGCTAATAGGAATTGAAAAGCATCGATAAAATATATCTTTTTTACGAATTATAGAAATTGTATGAATTATAGAAATTGAATTATAGAAATTTCTATGAATTATGATATTGTATGAATTATAGAAATTGTATGAATTATAAAAATTGTATGAATTATAGAAATTTCTATGAATTATGATATTGTATTATTTTTCTATAACTGTGTGTCATTTTACAAATCATTAGAATCAGATTTTTATAGTCGTTTTTACATCTACACATTATTTTACTCTCTACACACACACACGTACGCACACTCGTACATGCACACACATATGCATAGCGCATTAGATTGATTGCTGTTTAAAATTAACTGATTTTTTAAATTGGAAAAATTAAGCAAAAAAATAAAGTTTGATTCTAAGATTCTGAAATAATATGATAAATGCTCTCCTAATAATACACTGATTCTCCTTATAAAAAATTTATAAAATTGATATTTGTGACGACAGTTTCTTCAAAGTCATTTATTTCTAAGAGTAGGTAGAAGACTTGACTCACATTATTACAAGGAAGAAATAATTTTTTAAAAAAAATTTCGTCTGTATTAAAAAAAACGTCTAGCTCAGAGTTTACACGAAAATATGCACTTACGTTTTAATCAGAATTTTCATTTTTAAACCCCTACGCTACAGTACTACTGATTAGTTTACATCAGTTCTTCCATTCGGAATTATTATTTTAGTGAACACCTTTGTTATTTGTTTCTTATCGCGTGCCTCACACTGGGTAACAGCACAGGGCATTAAAACACTCGTTTGAAGCTCTGAAATACCCCATAACTGTACAGTCATTTTAACTCAAGTTTCTAACATTTTATTCCTTCTGTTCTACCGCACATAAAAACACAAGGGGCAATTTTCGATAAAAGCCTTCGGCAGCCTCATACATAATTCATTTTGCTATAGTTTTAACCAGAAGTACATCCTGCTAAAATCGTGCTGTTCCTTTGAAAATGGGCAAAAAAGAAGTCAGAAATTTTCAGTTTTACGACTCAATTTCTGAATTTGAATTTTGCGTGCTTTTTGAGGAAATTGAGTTGCGTTTTCTTTCTCCTTTTTCTCTTAGTTTTCCAGTTTATCCAAATTTTCAATACTCTTCCATGTGTAAAAATGTTCTACTTTCTTAAGAAATGTGTAGGTGTTTTGCTTATTTTATGCTTTAATAGCCATACTCTCTTTTCTAAGCTAGTGTTGTAGATGTTTACAACTTAAAATAATTTCCCGGAGAAAAACTTCAAAAGCGAAATTTCGCTACGTACATCTAGAAGTATCATCGTACGTGAGTTAAATTTATTCTTTTTATTTTAATAATTGCTAACTCTCAAAGAATTACAGTTCTTGTGCTAAGAAAGAAATCTGGAATTTTTTCTGTGTAGTATTTTATTTTAAGCATATTCATGATACTTATATATTCATTGCACTGCTCATACATTTATGCTTTTAAAAATATTTATTTAGAAAGAAAAAAAAGTAACTGGTCAAAGGTTCACTTGAAAAAATATTAAGTATTTCTCGAGAAATAAACAACTAGTTAAATATTGAATTTTTAAGCTGAAAAATAAAGGATTTATAATAAGAAATATGGAGGGGATAGTATAGGACGAATTCAGAATGATCGACCTGGTGAGAAACACAATGTGTCGAATAGGTATGTCGATCTGTGTTTAAACCAAGAATGGGATTCATTTCAAATTTGGTTAATTCTGATAGATTTTTGTAGCTGCTAGTAAGAATTTTTCTCGTGAGTAACGCCAAAATTGGATTTTCACGTTTATGGATCTACCACTGAATTCCTGTTTATGTAAACGCATTTATTGACTGTCAAGTCGTGTATGATCGCACGTATTCAAACCAAATGAATTTTTCGCGCAAAGTGGTTTCACTATAGTTATTTGCTAAGCTCGTGAATGTGACTTGCTTCTTTCTTAGTTTCACTAATTTTATTGGCCTTGAATGCAAAGGGCAATATAGCCTTTTGCCATTGTGTGACTAGGCATTGGAGGTTGGGACTTACGAATGATTCCCAATTATCAAATATCATTTACTTCACTTTGCTGTTTTTATTCATACTTCAAAAAAAAAAAAGAAAAAGAAACGTTAGTAGTATATCAGTTAAAAGCTGGATATGTACCGTTTGCCATCTGCCGATACCTGTCTCTGATTGCTGTGACCAGACATTTTCATAAAAAGGTGGCCTACTCGCTTGCCCTCTTGAATACATACCATGAAGAAAAGCTTATTCGGAGATACTATTTGCATTTTTGTAATGAACACAAACACTGGACATCTCAGAAATAGAATCACGTCATTTTTACTAATGAGAGTCATTTGAGTCTGACAAAAGATTCTCGAAGATATTCTACTTGCAGATTGATAGGAACACACTCTCATTCCACTAATATCAAGTAAAGAGTTCGTTCGGGTGGTCCTTGCGTGCTTGTGTGGGAGGCATTTTAATGAACAGACAGAGGAAGCTTCACATTTTTGACACACATTTATTTATCGGAGATCGTTATTCTGAGGAAATTACCTTTCCCCACACACAGTTTGTCTTTTCTAATGTATCGTTGATCTAGACATTTTTTATGGGCGACTGCGCACAGCGACACATACCCTATTCTGTGCAAGAACATCTATTAATTGAAGATATCCATAAATACATTACCTAGCCTGTTCCACTGATTTAATTTCCTTTGAATATGTGTGGGATTCATTGGGGAAAAACCTGGGTATGTTTGTATTTTTTCCTTGGTCCAGGCAACAGATGTTTTTTTTCGGGAATGAGAACTTTTACCTTAGAAATTATTGGGAAACTCGTTGTTAAGTATGAATAGACGGTGCCCTGCAATTAATGCAGCTAGAAGAAACAAGATACTTTATTAAGGGTTTCAGTTTGTTGCTCTTTCACTTAGCCACAGAGTAACTATTTTACAGAAAAATCATTGTCAAAAAAGTTTTTTTTTTCTTAGCCAGTTCCATACTGTACGCACCTAATTCATTTTTTGTTGTTGCCACGCTTTCTTTATACATAAGGTACAATATTGTTCCACTATAGTATGAATTTTATACCTCGCAGTCAATTTTATGAGAAATTACGACTATTTCAGAAAAAATTGAAAATTGGGTCAAAAGTGTATTTTTCCCCCTTTATTTTTAACATAACATCTCAATTTTTTTTTTTGGGGTTTTTATCCCAAACCCTAGGCGATGCAAACGTGAAATCTCAGAAATCGACTGCAGCTGAAGTGTAATAGTCATTTTTGTATTCGATTCCCACTTACATCAATTCATCTTCTCACATAGCACTCCTGATACACAAAATAAACATTATATCTTTTCTTTTTTTCTTTTTTAACCATTTCTTTGTTTCGGAGAAGGTCGCAAGGTAAATAAAGAAATGAAAATCCGAAATGCCAACTGCGTTACACGTTTGAGTTAGAGAGACCTATAAAAAGGGCCTAATATGCCACATTACCGAAAATGGTTATGTAGGTCGTTTAGAAAATGGACAAATCAGTTACCTTGGATTTGGTTGTTAGAGACAAAATGGATACTCAGTGCTTCTTTTGTCGTATCTGTCTGTTTTGTTCTTATCTTTTAAAGAAAAGCATTGGAGCGGAGTTGGTTTAAGTCATTTTTTCCCCTTCGTGTAGATTACGTCCTTCGAATTTTGGTGGAATCCATTTTTTCTCATTGTTAAACTTTTTACAGAAACTATCAGCAAATGAAATAATCCTAAAACACATTGGCATTAAATGCAACACTTAAATACTTTCTCTATATACAGAGAGATTATAATAATAATGAAAATAATGTTGTTCGTAAGAATATCATTCTCTTTCTACATACTTCAAAGACAGAAATTCACGAATTTTAAAATGCTTCATAACTATTTATTGGAAATAATGTAGATCAATATTAAAAACATCATATGCTTAGATTATGTTTATAATAGAATAATATGCGAGCATAACTGTATTTTGGTAAAATTCTTATTAACTTATTATACTCGCAAAAATCGCTTTATACATTTGAACCAATTGTATAATGGCAAAATCAAATAACAGAAATGAAAGAAAAACTATACTTCGTGATGTTTGTTATTAATTTTTATTAAACGTTGTTGATTTTTTAATTGAGTTATCATCTTTTCTAGTTTCATCTCACCTCTCCTAAAAGGAGATCCTTATGTAAGGATATTGAGTTTTTGCTTTAGTATAACTTTTATGATCTGAATGCTTACACTTTAATGAAATTTAAATAGAAATTTATATTTTAAAGGTTTGTAATTAGTTCAAATATTAGTTCTTTAACTTCATATATTGACATATATTTGCGTGCGTCTGTATATAGATGAGTATTTTAAAATATACCATTTAAAATATTAAGATTTCAAAATACAATACTTCCTGGAGGCTGGCAGTGTATATTTATTAGTGTTACTTAAAGTGTAGAATACATGAATACATTTCCTTAGGGCCTACGCCATAATGTTATACTGTTTTTCTCACATTTTTTTAATCATTATTTTTACTATGCAGTAATACCTTGACTTACATACGGGATTTTCAAATATCGTCGATTTGTCCTTTGTTTTAGAAAAAATTGGTAAAATTGATGAAATTGGTAATGTGCTAAAAAGATTTTCCAATATCGCCCAGCAAATAAATTAAGAAGGGAATAGTGATAAAATTCAAGAACTGGGGAACAATTAGAAGAACAATTAGGGGCTGACAGTTCATGACCTCATAGAAAGGCGTGAGCAAAAGCAAGACATTATGAAGTCTTGAGTTTTTAGATCCAGTTCAGTCAGAAGATCAAATGAGAGTTGGGAATTTGACAGAAAACCTCAGTTTAATTGAAAAAGATTACAAACTTTCGGACATATAGATTCGAACGATGAACATATTTTTTTTCAAAAAATAATAAATAAATAAATAATACATAAATAAATTATTAGCATAATTCGAGGAAATTTTGTGGGAGAAAAAGAAAATTTTTTGAGTCGGTAGATTACTTTGTTAGATTTTATGGAACCTTCTACGTAATTTCGGCTTACGATCTTGTATGTATGTTATCTAAGATCTTATCCCTCAGGGGGCTCACCTTCTTTAGGTGAGTACGGGTGTCACAATCCCGAGGTACCCTAGTGATCTTTTTCTTTTCCCAAGGGGTTTACTATCTTTGGTAAACACGGGTGTCACGACCCCGGGGTACCCTAGTGATCCTTCTCTATTTTCGACCCTCTTTCTCGCCATTCAGTTTTCCCTTTTCTTCTTTTCAAGTCCAGATCACAGATAATTTTAATAAATGTTTGGCGCAGCTTAGCCAGATTTGGCTCTCTTGCGCCATAAACCCATACACGCACACATCTAAGATTTTATCAAACATTTATTTTCCTAAATTATAATTTTCTTTCGTCTCTGGCTTCAAAAAAATAATTTATATGTATTTATATATGAAATCATACCCCAACTTATGCGGTTATTACTGAGTCCCAACTATAGCGTAATTTTGGGGTATTACTGAACTTTTTTTTAAATGAATATTTAGACAGTTTTTAAAGTTTTTGTTATAAGACCTTTATTTTGCAACATAAATAAAATCAAAACACTTCCTTTTATTAATGGAATTTTCACTCACGTTCTTTTTCGAAAAAGAAAAACGAAAAGGAACAACTGAGAAAGTATTTACAAGTCAAAACATGAATTCTTCTCTATAAATTGTCTTGAATTACATCAGACCCAGAATACACACCTGCGCCCGATGCATCTGCACCCAAAATGCAATAGCATAGCCAGTGAATTGTTCTACTTTCATCTCCAACTGTATCCTCATTATCAAGCTCCCAGATAAAGCTGTAGCTTTACGTTTGGTCAATTGGACTGCAGCCTATTTAGTTGCTTTTTATGTCTTTGTACTTAAGACGATTGACTATAATTTCTGTCTGATCCTATCTCTCTGAGTTTCTCTATTTCGTTACACAGTTATAAAATCATTTTTTTCCCTGGGGCTCAGAATCAGGTAATTTTTTAGAGAAGTAAAATATCTTATAAGGGAAAAAAACTGTAGTAATTAAAAAGAGGAATGAAAAAACTTGAAAAATGACTTAAAAAGCTTAATAATCTGAAAAAGCTTTTTGTAAAAATAGTAATTGAAGTTAATGATATAACCTTTTTATAAAATGAGTTATTGATTGTCTTCATGGTGTTATAATGTGCCGAAATATGCACTCGTAGATAATTTTTAAAGGAAAGGCTTTGTATTAATATATTACTTATGTTAAGATTTATATAATATAATTTGAAGAAATTGGTTACTTATTGTTTTCCTTATTTTTCATTTATTGATATCTCTTTTAAGGTATCTGAATACGTTCGGAACCGTGATTTTGCAGGTATAAATGGATACATTTACATATTTAGGTCACTTAGATTAAAATGTATATAAAATTGTTTTAAGAATAGTATTACAATAAAAATTATTTAAGTACAATTTTTTGACAAAAAATGAACATAGGATTACCCATTTTCAAAATATTTTCTTTTGTGAAAAAAGGGCTTATTGTAATAATATTTTTTCGTATATAGTAACTTTGTACAGAGGCTCAACTAGAATTTTGGAAATGTATAACGAAAATAATGTGAATGTTTCAAAATCATAGTTGACCTCTGTACAGAAAGTCTGAGAAATACAGGAAAATATTATTATAATAAAGTATTTTCAAAAAAGGAGATTTTGAAAAAGTTATTCTAATTTAAATTTTTTTTGCCGAAATGTTTAAATACTTTTTTTCAAAAATGTCCTAAAACAATTATCATGTATTCTAATCTAAGTGACACTAAATATCATAAAAATTATCCATTTATGCGCCTTTTTAAAATCACGGGTCCGAACGTAGTCGTATACCTTAAATGTGCTTTAAAAAGTTTTAAAAATCAGTATTGTATTAAAAATGACTGATAATTACTTCTCAAAAGAAAATAAATAAAAATCACAGAAAACTTTTCCTTAATGTGCATAAAAATAAATGAAAGATACATGAAATAGAGAAATGTCTTAAAAAGTTGCCTTACAAATCAATATTAATAAAAAAAGACTACACACACACAATGGGCTAAATTTATGACGGCTACGTGATAAACGTAATCACTGAATTCAAACTTGATCATTAGGTAAAGTATTCAAGTTTTTAGATTATTTAAGAAGTATTTTCAAATAAAAAAAAAATCTCATGTTACACGTGTACTTTTTATCAAGTGTAGTTTGATTACAAATAGTATGTATGTTTTAATAAAAGTTTCGGAAAATACAAAAGTTGGCAACACCGGAGCGCATGAATTGATTGGCTGAGAAAGTGGATAGCATTTATCATCGACTATAACGTCACATGAATTTAGCCTATTGAAAGCTGTGATTACAGCTTATTTCATAAGTACGCAATGTCTGCAATTCATTTGTTTAATATATGACATGAAGTGAAATATAATGCTATAATTACTGATAAAACTTTATGGGATTTTTTTCTTGATTTTGATTAAATCAGAATAAAGTTTATTGCTGCAAAATTTAATAAAACATGGTTAAATATCCCTGGACTATTCTGTCAGAACCAATCTTCGACCGAAGTATGTTACACCACTTTTCCAAGAACAAACAAGGCCTGTATGTAAATATCATTATTTCAACCCGTCTTACACTGCTATTGTGTAGATACGAGACTGTTGATTTATAGTTTCCACCTTGAGAATTGCGATGCTTTTTTTAAACTATTCATGTAATGTTTGTGAGGCACTCGCACAAATATACTGAAACCGAAAGAAAACGTAAATAAAATTTACACAAAATAGAATATTTCAAAAGATTGGAAATTCTTTTGTGGAAAAATATCTAGGTAATATAAGCATGGCACTGTAAGTTTTTTGTAAATGACGATGCAAGTTTTCTTTTGTTTGATTGGCTTTGAAAAAATATTTTTTGTACTTGTACGTGGCAGTTTTTTTTGTGAATATTTACTTTGAATATGTAAGAAATATTTTATTGGTTATGCTAGAATTAATGTTTGTATTCTCTCTCTCTCTCTCTCCAGAATCACCTATGACAGGGGTGGCGAACCTTTATGTATCAACGTGCCATTTTTTTCTAAAAATTGTTTAATGATGTATAGACGTGCCGTCAAATAATTTTTAACAACACAAAATTCTTTATTTACTACGAAAAATTACTTTTTGTACTGTATAGTTGTAAATGTTTTAGTTATACGTGTAATTCAAATTAAAAGAAAACATTCGTGTGACTTCTGTGGTGGCAGATTGGATGGTAAATAACTTATGTTGAAAACTTATTTTGCTGTGGTTCACTTTTTTGACAAAAGGATTTCTGATTTGTTTGAAAATGCCGTTTTACAGACGATGTACTGCATACCACTGTTGCAGAACATAAAACACACACCGCTTGATCGCCTTTACTAATAGTGCCCATATTTCTGTAGATTCACCAAATTTGAAATTCTCTGTTACACTTACTATCTTGCACTTTTGTTCTTTGGTTGAACTAGCCACGTTAAATAACAACTAAAAATCGTATATATAACACAAATAAACTTCAAAATACATTTGTGTCAATGAAGACGTAGACGAACTTTGCGTCATAAGCAATTGTAGTCCATGAGGTAACTAAGACACAAGACAATAACAAACGAGTGTGCTCCCCGCGACCAATCACTTGTGTTTGTTCGTAATATTTCATAATGAACTTCGTTATTTTGAAATAAAATGCAAGCCATTTTGATTACTGGCGTGCCCAAAATATTGTGTTACGTGCCATCAATGGCATGCGTGCCACTGGTTGCCATTCCTGAACTATGACATTCCTTTCATATATTTTTTTAAAACCTACTCAGAATTGTCCAAGCCCTTTTGGATACGTTTCATTTTAAAGAGATTTTTAGAAAAATATTAATCCTTTTCATCTTAAGGCTTAAGATATACGTTTTATTATTTAAATGCAATATTTCCCTTCATTGAGAAATATGATTAAATTGGTTCAAAGCGTCTGCATTATATTAACGAATGGATTTAATCACAATCAGGATATCCATTTTGAAATAATGGAATTGCTCTCAACCGTTCGGTTACTTTAAGTGGATAATGCTTAAAATCCTTTATAATGATATGAAACAAAAGATTTGCGTAATATGTGATACGCTATTGACGAATGCTTTGATTTAATAGTAGAAAAGTTTTCGTCCGAACTTAAAGGAAGTTGTAATCTGTTCGTAGAAATGCTTAATTGTGAATACGGTTGTCGAATTTCAAATGTTAATTAAACACGTAACTTTAGAAAGATGAATATTTCATAAATGGTTCAAAAATCACGTTTCTACTCTAATAATTTAGATGTAATATACAAGAATTATATATATATATATATATACATATATATATATATTCTTTTTATAGGTTCATAGTTTATTTAAAAATGTATTGTAATTATTCATATTTCTAATCTAGATACACATGTTTTTATTTATATTTTCAATTTACTGAGGGTGTAATGGTAGTTGTTTTTTTTTTAAATTATTATATTTCTATAATTTTTTAATGAATCTAGGTAATATTTTATTAACAATTACAATAAATTTCCTAGTGTTACTAATAAAATTGTATTATTTTACATAAAATTTGTACTCTATAATTGTTCTTGTACAAATAATATTACACTTGTTGCTTCGTGCTACAATTCCGCAAATAATATAATCATTTGAATTTGTGTCAAGAATCTGGCAATAATTTGTTTATTGTTCACAGATTCAGCGTGGGCTATGAAATTCTAAATAAGTTAACTTCTTCTTGTAATGGATTTAGAAGTTCTATCCATTATTTTGGCATGGATTTCTCTCAATATTTTAAGCAGGAAGAGGCAAGGTTAGTTTGCCAAATTTGTTTAAACCTCACTTTTATATGAATTAGCCACTATACCGTATGAGCAGCATATATGTGTACACACACACACACACACACACACACATATATATATACTCATATATATAACCATATATATATATATAACAACTTATATATATATATACCTATCTATATATATATATATATATATATATATATATATATATATGTATTATTATTGATATTGATATTGTGTAATGTCAATCATTTAAAAAACATCTTAAAATTCGAAACGATTTTGTTTAACCACAGTATTTTTAACCACCTCCCTCCCTTACTCCCTGAGAGAATAGTTTTTAAAAACTTATTTTCATTTTATAAATTAAAATGTTCTTTTTCCTTTGACGTTAATTGAATTGAAAAGGACAAAAGTACTTCATTGATATTATGTTATATTTTCTTTCTTTTTTTTCATTAAGGGCAAAAAAACTGGCACTCTTATTCTTGTTTGATATTTTGGAACTTCTCTGCAATTAGAAAATTTTGATCAAAGATAAGAATAATAGAAATTTTTACTTCGTTGAAAGAAAAGCAAAAAGAAAATCGAATGTTCTTATTGAGTTTTGTTAAGTAGTAAAGAAAGTTAAACATGCAAAAAGAATGAAAACCAATAAATCTTAATATTCGAGTACTTGGAATTTTTTTTAATTTGATGTATTCATATATTTAATTACTTCTGAAACTGAAAGAGAGAATTAATCTCTTTAATTAAAGCTCATTCTTTTTTATATTTTTTTTTCCTTCGGTGAATGAAGTTTGTGTGCTCTTGATCTTTTTCTGATTCATTTTTAAAATATTTTTCTAAATAATTTTAAAGAAACGGAAAAAAAAGTATTTTTACAGTTAAGATAATTTATTTTGTTTCAAAATAAAACATATTTATATATACATTAGTTTGAGATTTTCAATTAATTATTTACGAAGTATATTAGATTCTGACACACTATAGAAACTTTACTCTGCAACTCTATGTTTCAAAAAGAATAAAACTTGGATATAGAGTAGTAGAGTACCTTAAAGCATACCAATTTTATAAATGTCAACGTTGATATTTTTATGAATTTTCAGAAGTATACTTTTACGTAACTTCATTTGTTTTGTTCATCAGTATAAAAGTAAAAATGAGTACAACGATACATTTATGAGTACAATTTGAAATGCTTTAAATGTAAAAGAAATATTCATCTTTGCAAAATTTATGGTGAATATATGTAATTCGCTTATTTTCATTATATATATATTTCCAGTTTTTATTCTACATGTAAGTTTTTATCCTAATTTTTTCTATATAAATTTTTTTTATTATTCCTCTCCTTGAAAGTTTCATTATTGTTCTCTTTTCTTAATTTCATTTTAATATAATATCAGGTTTTTCTTCCACGTGTTGTATTAGGCTTAACTTTTCAACTTGGGTGATTTTTTCCCCCTATTATGTCGAAAATTTCTGCTGTACGGGGAAGGTTGGATCCATAAAGCATTGCTAACCCTAATTCGCTGGCCTAATTCAGCGATAGCTTTAGAAATCATAATAGGTCTCCAGTTTAGTCCAAAGACTTTTTGTATTTACATTTGTTGTGTCTGGTGAATTCCAATTTCTTCCTGCTTTAGCACTGTAGGTTATAGTACTTCTTCACTTTTATTTTATTTTACTATATATATATATTATTTATAATATTAGTTTAATACTCGTGTGTGTACGTATGTGTACAAATATTTCAAGTTTAATGTCTACAAAATTTTAAAAAGTTGAGAATTTGTTATTCAGGAAATATTTATAGCTTATCATTTATGTAGTTTAACTCGACCATTAAAATACCTTTTTTGTTACATTTCTTGAATTTCAGCGATTAAAATATCTTATCGACTTTAAACAATTCTAATTGTAAAACATTTTTAGAACGTTCTTTTTCTAAAATTCACCATTGGAATCGAATGTTTCGAATTCATTTTGTTTCCAAAATTTCTTTTCAAACATTAGCAATTATGTGACAGTGGCCTTCTGAAAGCTTGTCAAGCTCCTATTATGGACTTAATACTCAAGTGAAAATGAATTGCGTTGCTTAGAAACCATGTTCGGCTTTGCCACATAATGGCTAGTGAACATGGGACAAATTATAGCCGAGAAGTGAATCGGGAAATGATGCCCTCGCTTGCTACTAGGCTACTGGTCAAGCATTACAAAATGATATCTTGTTACACGGAATAAAACCTCAAAAGGACAATGTTTAAGAGATGCTTGCATTAGGGGAAATAATTTGCTGTGCTCCACATTAAAGAAGTTAAAAAAAATATCAAAATCAATAATGAAATATACAAGTATAAAGAATAATTGTTTTTAAGGATTATTTAATTAGGTTTATACATAGTTTTTAAGGATTATTTAATTAGGTTTGTACATCATAACTTTTAAATTAATATTAACGTATACCCGAGTATTAGTAAGTTATTAAGTAATTTTCAGGGGATGAAATATAACATGTGCATTAATGATGTATTCCTTAATGGTTGAGTACTGAAATTCCATAGCTTTTAAACAGATTAAGAACTTTTAAAGGATTATAAAAGTTAATGAAGGGTCCTGTTAGAACCAGCAAATGGAATCTAAAGTAGTTTAAATTGTATCAGCGTATTCAATTATGTTCCTTTGAAGTATGTCTTTGTGACCTTATTTAAATGAGGTAATTCCTTTTGATTATAGCTTAGGAAAATTTAAGAGCATAGTTCTATGTAGGTATTTTATGAACTATTATATATTAAAACTAACAGTTTAATGAAATAAAATGCAATACCAAATAATACCATACATAAGGTCGAACTATATTATCCGCATAAGACATCCACATAAATACTACTACCGTAATGAAAACTACTGAAGTTTTAGAAATAAAGACTAATTTATGTTTTCTAAAAGAAAAAGGAAATAATAAATTGCTTTCTTGTTTGCTTTTTGAAGACGTAAATTCAGTCACGTAACGTACACCCCACTAACCCTCGCATTGCGGGGGTGGGCAGAATCTAGGGGTCCCAAAACCTAACTTACTTTAAGTACCAGGGGCGTAGCTTCCACCTTATCAATCATACGCGGCCCCCAGCTACAGGGGCCCCAACATGTATAGCTATAGTCCCCCTAACAGGACTTCCATATCTAAAAGGGCCACGAAGGAATTTTTATACAGGGCCCCCTCAGAACTAGCTACGCCACTTTTAAGTACGTACCCTCTGTAAGACCCGACTTGGGGCCCAAAATCTGACTTTGCAGGGGGAGGAGGTGCTTAATATTCTCCGTTACGCCACTGTGTATAAATTTCTAGTATTTTAACGAGTTATTGAAAAAAAATATATGCTTTTAATTTTTAACACACGCATTTCCGACATTTATTCTAAAATATAAAACTCTAGAAGTAACCGTAATAAATTAAATCAATAGTATCGATTGTCACATTTTTCTTACATTTAAAAGACGAGTTAAAGATTTAATATTTTATCAATTCAGGATTCAATGGAGCATTGATTTCCAAAATAATCTTCAATGCAATTCCACGCATTCACTGCTATTCCAAGACAACCATCATTGAACCCACATGTGAGCGATTTCGATACGCCAATCTTAATTGACGTAATATATCTTCACGCAAGAGCTGTGTACATGCAGATATTTAATATGACACGTATCGCTCGTTCAAATTAATGGCATCCAAAGTTGCTCTTGACTGACTGGAAACTGGATAATGCTTCAACGATCCAAAGATTTTGACTGCACTAAAACAACTCGTCAGGAACTAATGACCTTTCAAAAAGGCTCTTTTTGTAATATTATTTGACTCTTTTCCTCATCTTTCGTGCAAGGGGCGGTCCCATCACCATCAATTGAGCCTCTTCCTCATTTATCTTTTTCGTACCGCCGATTTACGAAAGGCCCCAGACCTTGCTTTTCTCACACACTACGGCTGAAGTGCGAAGTCGTTTTCCAATGTTAATTCATCAGATTTTTCGCGAAATTTTTTCTCATGGCCGTGCACCAGATAGTATTTAACACGCGCCGCGAAGCGATCTCCAGAAGTAGAATGGGAGTAGTTAGGCCCAATGGATCAGCCCACTTCCTGGTATTTTTATTACGAAGGTTGGGTTTTGAGATATCTTTCTCATTCTCTATTGGTCAAGGGTAGCGCGAGCGTCCAGAATATTAAAAGACCGTCTTTCCTGTGTGACCTCCTACTACTACTGTATATGTTCTTTTTCTTTTTTGTAGGAATCTTTTTTTTTTATTAGCTAATGACCTTCCTGAGGTGATTTTGCATGCGAGAGGGAAAGTGTTAGGTTTGTATTCTAATCTTGTTTCTGAGAAAAAGGGTTGTAAAACCTGTATAAATATTACGCTTTGTTGAGTTAGAGGTAATAAAAAAGTTAGATACATTCTGGACAGTTGACTTTTTGAATTTATACGAGTCTTTAAAATAAGTTAATTATTTACTTTTTAGACAAATAATTGACTTTAAAATTTAAATCTTAAATTAAGTATTCTGAACATATATATTTGCACGCAAAGAGTATTCATTTGATTAAATGTAATTTTCCTATGAACTATTTTTGCTCCCTTTTTTAAATAAATTAAATTAGTCCTTTTAAATAAATTTTGTTTGAAACGTTGTTGAATTAAATTTTAATTTAAAATCCTGTGATTCAAGATTTCTGAACTCATAAAAGTCTAATATATAAAGTGGATTTCGAAACGAATTTAAAACCAAATTTAACGAACGCATTGACAAAATTTAAAGTAAAATTTATTATTTTATTTATTCATTTATTATCAAGCATTATCAATTAAGTATTCAGTATATATTTATTTACATTGTACGCAATAGGTATTTCTTTTGATTAAATACAATTCCAAAAACTATTTTTGTTATTTCTTCTTGAAATTAATTTAGTCTTATTAAATAAATTTATTTGTATTGCTATAAAGGTTTTAGTTTTTTGAAATAACGATTTAAGTTTCAAGAACTTATAAAAGTCAAAATAAATCGAGTGGCTTTCAAAATGAACTTAAAACCAAATTCAACGAAAGAATCGACAAAACTTAAGATATGTAGGTTAACATTATTTTATTTATTCATTTATTACTACTCGATATAACTTATTTATTCGCAGCTACTTGCCATTTTAATGTAATTAAAGAATCCATTTGAAATTTTAACGAGAAATGTCTTTAATATAGTAATTTCTTTTTATCGGTCCATCGTATCCAGCATTTATATTTATGCTTACTCCATGTCGTTAGTTTTCGATTTACGCATGTTTTCTTTATCTTTCAGCAGTCCAGATTTAATTAATTTAAGTTCGTATATTTAATTCCTTACCATAAGAACCTTATCTGTTCAAGAAGAAAAAATTATCCCATGTTTACTATTTCAAAATTTAATCGTCGAATTTTATCGGTTGCTTAATATATAAATTAAAAATTTCAGTTTGCTTGCATACCCTAGATAATTGCTTATCGTTCATTATCTATCTAAATACAATTAGTCGACATATTTTATCTATCAAAATAATCGATATTTACGTACCCCTAAAAACATGATCAAGGAAGCAAAATATTTCCCTCATTTTTAGCGCCATTTAGCGTTCCAATAATGATAGAAAATACATTTCCATCTTTATTGACTACGATTTTTTTTTCACACTTTAAAAGCGCACATTACCTTCTTTCACAGTTTAGGAAAAGTGGATACTTATTCCTCACATTGCAGTTTGCAGCGTAAGCGCGTGGGGAAAAAAATGCAACATTGGCCTTCGGCAGTTAAAAGTGTTTCATAGGTTATTAAGCACATTGAAAACTCTCTAAGTGCACCCAATTTCAATCGGTTTCTGCTAATCCTGAATTTGCGGCTCATTAAAGCTTTGTACTCCAAAAGAGTGTATTTTTGACGGCATTCTTCATATCATTAACGAACTTTTATCACTTTGTTACAGAAAAATATTCATTAGTTATTGATTTTGCTCGACTTGGGCTCTCTTTGAGAAACCACTCGGGCGAAAATATTTTACAGTTTAGAAAAGGATAAGCACTGCGATTTCGAGTCTCGAAAATGTTGAAAGATTAATGAAATGTCCTTTTCTACGTAGAAGTTTTAATAAGAGTGATGGCCTTTATATTTTTATGCGTAGATTTCATAAAATGCGTGTATTTGCTGTTTTTCTTAAACTTGCGATGTTTAGGATTATTGTACATATATTGTTTGTACTAAATTAGCATGTAAAATTTATACCCTCTATAAGTTTAACATACGCAAAATTGTTTGCAAAATAAATAAAGCTTAGAATCCATAATCAATAGTAAGCTTGGGAATCGGTTACTTTTAACATGCCTGAAATTGTCTGTTACAGAAATAAAGCTGGGAATCGTTATTATGTTTGGGAATTGATTACTTTTAACATACCTAAAACTGTCTGTAACAGAAATAAAGCTGCGAATCGGTGTTATGTTTTGGAATTGGATTGCGTTTGATTTTCAAGGAAACACACGCACACAAAATACAAATTTACCAAGTTACTGTTGATTAAAAATTATAAATAGTTGTTTAGTGTTACAACTACTAAGTTGGCTATTTTTCATCCCTGAGCTCATTAGTTTGTTTCAAAGGATTTGGTGCTTTTTTATGACTAATTTTGATTACATTCATTTTGAGAAAAATGAATTCGCGTGTGTGTTGAAAATGGTTCTTGTGATTCAAATTTACTTGAGAGCCACGAAATTTTAAAATTGTGTTCTTTTTTTGCGAAATGAGGAAAATATAAATATTTTCGTAACGTCTATTTGGTTAATTATTCAGTTAAAAAAACCTTTGTGTGGTTTCATTAACCCTCTAAGCGGTCTGCACTTAAAGTCTTGCCATTCTGGAGATGCTTCAAAAATGCACCGCACATATTCTTTTGCTTTCAGGTGGGGTTCTCAAAAGCGGTTGAGCAATATTTTTAAGAATGCGGCTAGGCCGCTTTTGGGAATCTTGCTTGAAGGCAGAAAAAGCATCTCTGGAATGGCGGAATTTTACGTGAAGACCGCTTGGAGGGTTAATTGTGTTCTTAAAATGAATAAAAATATTTTAAAATAACATTTTAAATTAAAAGAAAGAGTCATAGCGGACATAATAAAATATATCTGGCAGAAATAGACTTTAAAAAAAAATTGAGCATTTTACATTTTTATCAATTCTACTGATAATAATAATCAAAATGCGCATGGAGCTAAATGACTGCAAGTAGTCAGTCATACACGTTATTAATATTTTATAACGAAAGGACAGTAAAAATATTCTCATTCGTTTTAATGCGAATTAAACGATGAATCTATTCAATAAATGTAATAAAAGCTTCAACAAAAGATAATTTTTTTGGTGTAATTGAAATTTTAATTGTTTTTTAGCGATACAGAAAATATTAAAATTTATATATATGCTTATATCAATACAGAGTATTTCTGTCAGTTTTTTTTATCGAGTAATTAGAATCATCGTCGTAATTTATGTTTCTTTCAAAAGCTAATTATTGCCTTTTATCATTTTACTGCATAATCTCTTACACATGCATTCTCCTTTAATCATTTTTAACTACCTTTAATAACTAATTAATGATTTCTTTTACTATCTAATTTTATCTTTAATTCCCTATTCCTCACCATATTATCACAATACGTTTTATGACTCAATTTATCACCTCTAATTCAAAAGAGATAAATTAAGTAGGTAACGTTATCAATTCACGGAACCAGTCACTCACGCTTTTTTTAATATTTTTCGTTCAACTTACTTGCCATGAATCTTTTCATCTTAATCTCGTTTTTTATATTCATTTTTTTCCCCTTCCCTATTTCAAGATCATTGAATCATTTTCATTCTTCTTTCGTGATATGCACGCATCCTCTTCAATCATCAGTTTACGATTTTACATGATTTTTCATTCCTATCAACTCATTATTGGGTCTTCAATCATTTCCTAGGAAATAATTCTCAAAATCTTTTCTTTCTCTGCTCGTTCAATGATACATTATAAGAAAGCTTTTCGTGAGATTGTATTAAAAAGCACTTATTATCGTGCTAGCTGTTTGTATACGCACTCAGTAATATTTCATTTGAATCTTGATTGGAGGAAAATGAAAATTGTGTGTGTGTGTGTGCTTATCTTAAGCGTTGACTATTCTCTGTTAAAATTGATTTCCACATGCAGTCCTCAGATGCATTTGTAAATAGTTGATATATTTCAAGATTTCTATGTAATTAAACTTGTTTTTGTTCTTACCATTTCTATTCATTTTTAACTAGTTCTGTTAACAAAGAAATATATAAAAAAATTGGCTTGAATGTTTTATTATATGTATTTAAAATCAAACATCCGTTGTAATTTGTAAAGAAATATTCTTTTATTTCTGACCATTCTTTTTTTTCTCTTTCTTTATGAAACATTTCAATCTAAAAAACTTTTTGCATATGTTTCGCTTACTATTCCTTTTTTGTTGCTGTGACGTGTTAGAAATCCTTCACAAGCTTAAAATGATCCATCTCTGAGTTCAGCAACGGCGTAACTTACATCCCCGCATTGTAGGGGGCCCAAAACTTGACTACCGTTAAGTACCTACTCTTTGTAAAATCCAACTTGGTGGTCCAAAACCTGACTTTGCAGGGGGGCCCAAATGTTCTCAGTTACGTCACCCACTGGGGCTCAGTGGCGTAACGTACACCCCTGCATTGATTCTTGGGGGCCAAACGCTTGACTGATGCCAAGTACGTGTCCATTGTAAGATTAAGGTGGGGGCCCGAAACCTGACTTTGCTGGGGGTCCTAATATTCTCCGTTACACCACTGTCTGGGCTAATATACTTTATTACCTGTATCCAGGAAGTCTTCTAGCTACTAAATAATATACACAGTCCCATGTTCCAATACAAGAAAATTACATTGATAGAGATATCTGAACATAGGTGTACACTAGATCTCAAGTAGCCCTCTGATTCATTCTCCTGTGGCTTCCCCCCTTGTTGAGGGAAAAATCGTACAAGTACCTTGTCTAGTCACGCCATCTAAAAGTTATAACAAAAATAAGTGTTAATATTTTACCACTGGTTACATTATCTTTATATTCACTATGACCTCGATACCTTTTATTTTATTCATTTCAATGCGATTTTAACCTTATTTTATTGCGATTTTGAACCTTTTATTGCAATAGCTTTGATTTTAACTATAAGCTATATTATCGAAAATTTCTTTTTAACATACAGAAATACAACACGTTTCAGTTCAATCTATAGAAAAATATTCATTCGTTTTTATACAAATTATACTACTAGTTTGAAATATTTTCATATAATTCAGATTTTCTTTTCAATTCATTCAAAAGAGTGAAACGAAGTAATAAATTTGTATTAGAAGAAAAGAGAATGTAAATAAATTTATTTGCATCGGACAAATTTCATTGAGTAATTTTAACACAATGACTATATTCCATTTTTTTTTTAAAAAACTGTGTTGAAAAGAATATTATACATTTTTATTCAGTGAATAGTTATGACTATGCTTATTTATTTGAGTTATTGGCTAGGTCATTTTATTTTCTCACGAAAAATAAAGATGATTTCTTTTTCAAAACATATTTTCCTGCATTTTTTTATCATTATTAAAATATCAGAACATAATAGCGTAATTGAGAAAAATATACACCATCAGAATTTCTCATCGCGTTGGTGTTAGTAAATAATGTTTCGGTCTCATAATCAAAACTCAACGCAGTGCATTTTTAACAGCTTCGAACGTAAAAAAAAAGTCTTATCTCGCAACATTCTGCTATTAGTCTTTATTTTAAAACCTAAATATATAGCCGAGATTATTGAAAATATCCGCATGATCGAAGTCAAGCATCTTTTTATAGCTTAAAAGAGATAAAAGTGCCTTAAGTAAATAGAGTCATTTCTTCCAAAATAACGATCATTTGTTGGATCGGAAATCCCTGTGGCAATAAAGAATCTTCGCTGATGTCTGTAGTAAAGTTTTTAAAATAAGGTGTAGGGAAAAAAAGGCAAAAAATTAATGTTGTAAATGTTTCCCCCATAGCTTTTTTAATGAGATGGTGTATGAAGTTTTCGTAGTTTTTTAAAAATGTTGCTAAAGTTTATAACTCGAAACTGTATGCAACTTACAGTTGCTGTAGTACATTGATGTAATTTTTATGCCTATCACAATAAGTCTGGTGAATAATAATCATATATTTTGTATGTATTTGCTGTGGTTGGGTAGCATTTACGTATTGTACATGTATTCGTATATTGCTTTTAATTAATTTTTAATGAATATATTTAAAATTTATTTATTATGAACAGAATATTGACATTTTTTGTCATAAATTTCAAATATTTTGGAAATTATATTTATCTTACATTTAGTCTTAAAAAGTATAAAAAAAACGTATTTTTCTGAATCGAAAGATTGAATTTAAAGTTTAGATAATTATATATACATGGAATCTTAACAATATCTTTAGTAATAAGCATTAATCACAAAAGAAAATCGTTTTGATTTTTAAAATGATAGTTATATTTTAATGTCTCTTTCTGCCTCTCTCTTTCTCCCCACACTCTCTCTCCTCTCCTCTCTTTCTCTCTCCTTTTCTCTTTATGACTGTCACCCTTTCATATCCCTCACTTTTTCTGTTTTCTCTTTAACTCTCTTTCTCCCTCTTTCTCTTTCGTCTCTCGTTCTCTCTGAATGTAACATATTTTTCGCGTGTTTCTAAATAAAAATTACATACATAATTAAATATGTAAGATAATAATGTATATATTAAATAATTAATATATATAATTAATGTAAGTATAGTACTCTCACTTTCTCTCTTTAACTCTCTTTCTTTTTCTCACCTCTCTTAATCTCTTTCTCCCTCTCTCCCTCTCTATTTCGTCTCTCGTTCTCTATGTTTGTAACATTTTTTTCGCGTGTTTCTAAGTAAAAATTACATACAGAATTAAATATGTAAGATCATAATGTATATATTTAATTAATGAGAAATAGGATGACTTTATAAAGCAGCTGAATGAATTTAGGTAATAATAGGCTATAAAATTGGATGAATTTATAGTAAAGTACATAATTTTTTTTTCCTTTTAAAATACTACAGTTTTTGCAATGAATTAAAAACAAATATTGTAAGATGTAGTGACATTTATAAATCTAAATTGAAAAAAAAGATTTTACAAAATCCTGATATTAGTCGTAATCATGATAGAAAAAAACATTGGATATTTGTACGAAATATCTACAAATTCAATTATTTGATCTTGTAATTAGATTCATAATAATTACACTTCGTATAGTTTTTATGGGAAATTATTAGTGAAATGTATGTTACTCTTTCCGGCCCTTCCTCTTGACCTTCATAAAGTGGCATTTTTTTCAATAAAAATATTATTTTGTGAAATTAAACAAGGTTCATTTTATAATAGAATATCTTATTACTGGAGTTACTTCCTCTCGTAAAATTATTAGACTTATGGGAAATGATTTTGGGTATTTTAATTTAAAATAAATAATACACAAAGAGAATAACACTTATCATGCCTTCTACTAAATCGAATTTTTTTCATCAGAAAATGAAAAATAACTGAGAACTAAGCATAAGCAGGATATTTTTTTTTAGAAAACCAAAACTCTGGATTATCTTAAAAGTAAATTCTTCTGCTCTTATTTTTAGCTAACTCCAAGTAAGAAATTTAGCTCCATTTTTGTGATGCATAATGCATTGTAATAATGGTTGTTTTTCTGAAGAAATCTTCGCGTGTACCATATTGATTTTTAAATTACCCCTAGGGAGCCGATTTGTGCTGATGTGACGTTTCGTCTGAAAAATCAAAGTATTAAACTCGATTTTGCGTGTGGATATTTTAACTATCGTAATCATTTTAACATTTTTTCCTAAAGTGAACCATCAAAAATGCTTAAACGGGACGTTTCATGCATAATGACTAAGCCAATGTTGTCAGCAAATCTCACGTTGTATTGTGTTTTCACCATCCGTGAGCAGAATTAAATATTTCTGTACCATTTCTATGCAGAAATAACTCTTAAATAGCATTAAACCAAACATATGTCTGACGTTATGACGTATATCGCTTTCAGAACCATGTGACTACAAAAGAAAGTGAGAAAGGTTGATGGGGAATTTTCAGTTTCAGTAAGCTCACATTTTTTTTCATCTTTTGATGGAATATTTATTTATTTCTATTGTTATGGTAACAAGTGGAATAGAAATTGTTTAAACCCATTGTGAAAGCTTTATACTAACTTAACACATTTCTTTTTTCATTCCGTGATTTTTATTTGCTCTGGCAGGGCTCCGCGTGTTGCGAAAGCTAATCAAATAATTCGGCCACTAATTTATTTTTAGAAGGAAACTGAATTGAATTTGTTGGATATTACTTGATGCAGTAGCGCACACGGGGATTTTTCAAGGGGAAGGGGGTCCAGGGTCGAAAGTCCACTATTCTCGTATCGTGCTACAGTACGCCACCCAAAATATTCTTTTGATTTTGTCAATTTTCGAGAACAAAAAAACAGTAAAATCTAACTATTGAATGAATAATTAGCACTAATTAATAAAATTAATTATTAATAACAAATACCTAATTAAATTTTACGAACTATATACATAGGATTATAATCAATCGAAAAAACTTAAGGGCTTTGGAGGGGGATCCGGACCTTAGGACCCTCTCTCTCCCTCTTATGTGCCCCAATGACTTGATGCATTAAAAACTATTTTAAACGCAGGCTTAAAGGTTTACACCTTTTTCATAGTATTGTAAATAAATAACATTTTAGATATTTTACTGCAAAATAATGTAGTATCGTAATTTTGACATTTTTTAAAAATAAATTTGGCAGTTTTGTAGGATATCCGTTGAATTATATTGTTTTTCAACGATTCTAAATACGTAGAAATATTTTATAATTAAACTAGGAAAATTTAATTAAAATTAATTGATAAATAAAAAAACATCGTATCAATAATTATTAAGACATTTATATATGTAGTCAATATACATTTACTAAATTGCCATAGATCTAAAAAAGCAAAGCAAGAAATAGAGAAGTACTATAAGACAGTATAGATCAAAAATTATATAGCATCCACGTTAAAATAGCAAATTTTTAGCCTTGATATTATAGGGTTGAGCATCGGCTTAAAGCCAGCTAACCGTCCCCTTATATTCACTATACCACTGGGCTACAAGGAAAATATAATATTGTAATAATAAGGGTCTATTATATTATACATAAAAATTATAACACTTGAAGAATAATACTAAAAATACTAAAACTAATATACAATGCCAAACATCATGTAAAAAAAAATATTATGAAAAAAAATCTATTTACCTAAACCAGAAAAATATGTGGGGGCATATATATTACATACGCTTTTCTTTGCATGCAGATTTAATTTCTTAAATAATTAAAAGCAATGTTAAAATGTTAATAATGGTAATTCTAGGATTAAAGCTACTCATTTTTTAATAAAAGTAATGACTGAAAATATTATATTTTTTAACAATACGCAAAAATAGAAAACTATATTATTTTTTCGAATTATTAGAAAAAAGATGAACTTTTTAGTGATTTTCATTTTCATAATAGTCTTTAATTTATTAAACTGAAATCACTGTTTATTTGAAAAAGATAGAATATATTTTATTTTAATTCTAACAGAGAAAATCCTTAAATGATAGTTATTATCTTAAGAAATAAAAGCTGAGATGCATATAATTTTTATTAATTTCAATTCACTGGTCCAATAATTGTGTAATTAAGAAATCTAGATGTTTTTCGGAAAGCAATAAAATCCTATTTTCTCATTCAATATGCCATAACGAAAACATTCTTAGAATACTTTTTCATGCGCTGTTAAGAATTCGAATTTTTGAAAAGGCGAGCACCAAAATTTGGAATCCCATTAATTCGCGAATTGAGTTTTTTAAGAATATCTTTGGAATTTCATTTATCATGATATTAAAAGATCTGGAGGAATTTTTTTTCTTAGAATTTTTCATTACGTCTCCCGGTTTATTAAAGAAAACTATTTAGCTGCTTTGCAAAGTCTTATGAAATTTACTTTTAATTCATTTTCTTAAAAATGTATTCGTAGGCTGTTTACAGGTAATGTTTTCAGTATATAAAGTACTCTTTCATTATTATTATTAATAATAATATATGCGCAGAGTATTTTTTATATAAATTGAAAAGATGGGATTCGTATGTTGTTTTTCGTGCTTATTTATAAAATCTTTTTTGTGAGTAAAATCATTTTTTAGTTTTCAGTATTTTTTATGTAAATATTGTTCCTATGATTCTAAATTTTAGACTGTTTTGTTGTCAAAAGCATCTTTACTTTTGTTTATATATTAGACTTCATTGGAAATCTTTTTCTATTCATTCTATTAGTTCACTCTTTCCCTATATATATATGTGTAATATATATCTTGTTCAAATTTTCAAACGCTAATGAAATATTTTTTATTCATCCACTGAAATTCAAATACATTTTTTTAAACATGTAGGGGATGACACTTGATTTAATACAAGTTTTTCAAATATAATTTCATTAATTATTTTTTTTTTAAAATATATTCTGGCGTTATTTTGCAAGTTAGAAAATCAAACGGCGGTAAATTTTTCTGACGAATTTTTTTTTAAATATTTTTTTTTAAACTTGCAGTGGGTGACACTTGATGTTGATACAGCTTTCTCAAATATTTTTTCGTTAATTAAATTTAATTAACTAAAATAAAAATTTTCTTTGTTGACCTGAGTAAGAATTGATTTCTTTTTTTTATTACTTGTTTCAAAACAATTGGATCTCTCCCTCCCCCACCAACTTCATACTTATAAATTCATTTTCTTGTAATTCATGTAATTCATAATTTTTTTTCTTTTTACGCATTTTTAATTAAAGTGGAATGCAATCCTGCTTTTTAAAAAATAATGCTTAAAAACAGAATTTTTAACACAGAAGTTGGTCAAGTGCAAAATTATCCAAAAAGGCATGATATTCTTTGCCGTCTATTATTAAATGTTACTTCATTTAACAATTTTACATCTTCTAAAATGCAAGTATTTTACAATGATGAGGACATTAAAAAAACCTTAGAAAATTGTGCATTGCTTTACAACAGAATAAGACGTTTGATTACCCTGACGAATTTCTTCATTTTACATCCAAATCCTCGTGATCCTGTGAGAAATCAGGTAAAAAATTTTTTTTTAAATTTTCCTTTTTTTTTAGTTAATATTTATTTTCGATGGCGGAATCAAGCCTTTGAAAATTTTTGCTTGCTAGTTTCTGTGTTACGAATTCTATTTTAGCGTTATCTTTTTAAATTCAAGATTGCATTCTAGTTTAATTAAAAAAAACACCTATAAATAAAATTTAAACATTAATTTAAACATAAATTACATGAAAATATGAATTTGTAAGTATAAAGATGGGGGAGAGTGAGATTCAACCATTTTAAAAAATGATTTCCAACAAAGCATAATGTATAAACAAAAATTAAGATACTTTTGACAACAAAAAAAAGTCTGAAATTTAAAACCATCAGTACAATATCTGCATTTAAGTACACTGAAAATTTAAAAAAAAAAAACTTGTTCCAAAAGCAATTTTTAAATTCCCCGATTATAAAACGTTTTCTCTCTTTTTAATTTTAATATAAAATAGCATCCCCTTCCCAGTGTAATTTTTTTATTTCAATTTTTGAATACCACATTTAATTTAAAAAATGGAATTAGGATTTGAATACAAAATATATGCATACCCCCTTCCCAATGCAATGTTTTTTTTCAACTTTTGAATACCACATTTAATTTAAAAAATGGAATTAGGATTCTAGTATTTTTTTTAAAAAAAATATCCTTTCCTTTAAAAATTTTTTAAAACTATTTTAAATTTAAAAAAATTTTATCGCAAGTAAAAGAAAAAAGGGGAAAAGCCTTCTTTTTTTGAAAGTGTAGGGGGAAAAAAGACATATTGCTTTGAAGTCTTTGATATCCATGAAGTGAATGTGTAATTCTAATATGTAGGAGGGTCCCTCAGAGACCAATTACATAGGGCGAGACCAATTATAAATATTATCAAATAATTTCTGGGTTTTAAAAACAAATGGCAAAAATTTTTGTCTCAGCTTATAAGTAATCATCCTTATTTAAGTTTACAGTGTTGGAAAAATGCCATTATATGTACGTTCTGATAGGACCAATTCATCTCTTAATTAAGCTTTTTATTGTTTTATCATGGAATGTTTCCTAGAAAGATATTTATATTGGAGTTTTCTGTTAGGAAACTCTCTTCAATTTTTTTTAATGGGTTTACTGTATTTTTTTTTAACATTATTATTTTACCTAAATTTATTTCTGGTGTATATTTATCTATATATATTGATCTGTTAAAAAATATTTTTAAATTCTTACAATTTCTTAGATATTCATAGAGATACTACCAATGAAGGATAAAAAAATAAACACATGAAATACACGCATATACATACACGTGCATGCATGTACACACACACTTACACATTCGTGTATATATATATATATTTATATATATATATATATATATATATATATACGTAGATTTAATTTAATTTTAGCTGTTTAATTACTGCTTATCTATTGTCAGATTCTGTAATTTTATAAATGCTTAAATATTTTAGTAAGTACTGTGACGATTCAGATTTTCTCCTCAACTGTATTTATTTAAGACATTAAACATGCTTCATGGAGGGGTAAACAGAAGCATCGAAAGTACGCTAAAGTTAGAAATTAAAACTGAATATAAGTTATACATGCAGAGGGATTAAAATTAAATTGCGAATTAAGTATTCGTTCGTACTTAGTTTAACTTTCTCTCATAAAGACATGAAAAATACGATTTGTGCAATACACGCGCTGTTAAAAAACTATCTCCAAAATTATTATTGTATTTTCTCCACATAATTATTTTACCATAATTTATTTTCGCTGAATTTTTATATTGATATGTGTTAGCTATATTTCAAACTTCTTATAAATTTCTTAGAACTGAATAGAGATATTACCAATGGACCAATGACACACGCACTACACACACACACATAATTTTAACTGTTTAATTACTGCTTATTTATTGTACGATTATGTAACTTTATAACGGCCGAAATACAATTCAGTACTTTGATGGATTAAAATTTTTTTCCCCTTAAATAAGTCATTTTAAACCATTTATCATGTTTTATGATGGAGGGGTAAAAAAAAACCTACCAAATATGCTTAAGTTAAAAACTAAAATTAAATTAAACGAACATGTTATTCAGGTGTTAAAGTTAAATTGTAAATTAAGTGCTCATACTTACTTAATTAAATTTTATTTTACAAAAACAAAAAATGCACATTGTTCAATATGTGTACATAATGTTTTATCGTACTTGAAGAAAAAAAATATCTTTTTATTTATGTAAATTAATCCTTTTTTGAATGAATACATTATTAAATGGGTAACACACACTATCACCCTCTACTTTCTTCATTTTTAAAAGTTATGTTGTACTTATGATGTTCATTTTAAGGTATCCGACTACGTTCGGAACCGTGATTTGAAAAAAGCGCATAAATGGATAATTGTCATGATATTTAGTGTCACTTAGATTAGAATACATGTATAAAATTGTTTTAAGGACGTTTTGACAAAAAAACATTATTTAAATACATTATTTTGTGAAAAAATTAACTTAGAACAATCTTTTTTCCAAATATTCTCCTTTTGTGAAAAATGCTTCTATTATAATAATATTTTGCCTGTAAGTATCTCAGACCCTTCAAAGGCTAAACTAAAGTCTTAAAAAAATTCATTTTATTTTCGATTTACCCCCCATTTAAATAATTATTGGCTTTTTTTTTAAAACGCCCCCCTCTGTTGTCAAAATAGGGAAAAACCCCATTCTAAGTTATATATTTCAAAATTCTAGTTAAGCCTCTGTACAGAGGTTGAGTATTCAGGCAAAACATTATTCAGAAGCTTTTTTTTAAAAAAGGAAACATTTAAAAAAAAATATTCTAAGTTAATTTTTTTTCCGAAATATTGTATTTAAATAATTTTTTTGTCAAAATGTCCCAATTGTATACATGTATTCTAATCTAATAACCCCAAATATCATGAAAATTATCCATTTTTTGCGTTTTTAAAATCCCGGGTTTTGAACGTAGTCGGATTTAAAAAAAAAATAGTAATAATGCATATATTTAGAAAGATTTTTTTATTGAACTTGTGTCCTAAGTATGTGTTTATTGAACTGCTGTTATAATTGAAACCGTTTGCTGACGTTAATAAATGCATTTTATCGTTCCCCTGTACTTATTCCTAGTCTCTAAAATTATAAAAAAGAAAGGAAGAAAGTGAAATATCTCTTTTACTGCTACTCTCCAGCACTCCATTTACTCTACGAACATTTTGGACTAATGAATATTTACGATAACATTTCCGCTTAATGAATATTAACGATTATTTATGCCATCCGTGTAACATCTAGCAAGACGGAAGAGCATTGGCTGCAAAAGAAAATTTTTCCAAACCATACATATTTCTAAAACTGCATTTTACCCATCCAAACATACACAATCTTCTGCTATTGATTTATTCATAATTTCTTCATTTTTTCCGCTTCTACTCGATAAACTGCAGATGAAGTGTTTATTTAAGACATAAACGGGAAGCTGTTGGATTATTTTTCATTTCTTCCTCTGCTCTGAAATCTTTAGTCAAGTACTTTATTCTTTAATCACATTTAATGTGATAATGTACATATTTTATTTACTTCGCATTTATTTATTGTGATATTTTTCATAGTTTTAATTATGATGCAATTATATTTATTTATTGATGGTGGTATCTAATGGTAGTACTGTGTCTATATGAATAGTAATTAATTTTTCGGATAATAAATTATTTGTTAAATAACTTTTAATTTATTTTCTCCGTTTGTACAAATTAATATTTCTGAGAGCTTCTTTAGCATAATAATTTAACAACTAATAATTAACCATATGGTGATTGAATAAAAGTCTCACTATTTTTTTTAGTGTTATCTTCTCTACTTGTTTATTAGCTTTAATTCATTAATCAAAATAATAAACATTTTTTTTTTTGATAAAATTGGTGGTTATTGATTAAATTTGCCTGATTTTCTAACTTTCTATTGCGTATTAATATTTTTTTTCAGAAAAAAGATAAAAGCAAGCTATAGATTGCCAGAATTATGTTTCTACTGCGCACAGTTAATTTCTAGTACAAAATACCATATGCATTTAAATTATTTAAGAATCATATAAAGTTGAACAATAGTTTTATATTAAAATTAGGTTTGCAATACCTTTTACGAGGTGTTGACGGAAAGTTTCTGAACTGAAATTACAGCGTCTATCTCAAAGAAAGCGGAGTTAAAGTCTCCTCTACTCATATATTGCTTCAAAGTGTGAGCATACGATTCTTTTCAACGTCATATTTTGGACAATTTGCGATTTAGTAATGGACATGAAAATCGAGTTCCGTGCAGGCATCAAATTTTGTGTGAAGCCTAGTAAGTACTGGAACTGAAAATCTTGAAAAGCTTCGTATGGCTTTAATAATAAAACTTTCAATCGGACAATTGTTTTTGAATGACAATCGCGTTTTCATTCGGAACGTTGTTCATTTGAAGATGTGAAGCATTCTAGGCGAACAAGCAAAAACAAGACAGATGAGAACGTGGAAAAGATTGAAAACCTAATCTGAGATAGTCATTACTTAGCTATCCAAGAACCTGCTAAAAATATTGGAATCGGTTATGGAGTTTCCCAAGAAATTTTGATTAATAATTTGAAGCTGTTGTGCATCGATACATTCATTCCAAGAGTCCTGACAAATTATCAAGAAAAGGAAAATATATGGACGCTTGTTTTGAACTTTGTCCAAAAGCAAAAGTAGATGTCTGCTTCACTTCTAAGGTCATAACATGTGACTAACGTTGGATGTATGATTATGATTCAGAAACAAAGCAGCAGTCTTCACAGTGAAAGAGTCCAAGCATCCCAATGCATAAGAATCTACGTCAAGTTCGGAATGCAACAAAAAGCCTGCTATGTTTTTAAACATCAAATGGATTTTTCAACACGAGAGTTACAATTAAATCAGAACTATTTATGTGGTGTTCTGAAGCGTTTTGAGAAAAGTGTTCAATCAATAGGACCTGAACTTAAGGTGATGGGTACTGGAATATTCATCCCAACTCTATGCACCAGTCCGTACCTCCCTAAAGACAATACAGTTTTTAGCTCACGAACAACGTTTTCTACCTGCCCTATTCACCAGATCTAGATTTCTGTGATTTTAAATTATTCCATAATTTGAAAAGGAAACTGAGAGGTTAACGATCAACGAAAATTGCAGGTGGCCATTGAAAGCTTTCAAGAGAATGATTTTTGGATTTTTTTAATAGGTACATATTCTAAAAGAGGGGTTTCCTATTTTTCCGGGGGCGCCCAACGGATCACTGACCGCATTCCTTGGAAAAACATCGTGCCATTTCCCGCTCTGTAGCCTCACACCTGGCGACTCTGGGGTTAATATCGGGGTTTTGGGTTTTGGACCCTGCCCATGCAGCCCCCCATCTTGTTGAAATTTCACCTTTTTTGGTCCCAAAAACAGTCTTGAGGGAAGGTTTCGTGACAAAAGGGAAAGGGAAAATGAGGCTCTTTGTCCGGCAGAATTTTTGAGGGGAGGGTTTTTTTCAAGGTAGCTTTTCATTAATAGACTCTGCAACTATTGAAAAATTGGCAAAATTATGTACAATCCTAAAATAAAGGTTTTTTGAAACAAAATATTGTCGTTATTATAATTTTTTTTAAAACAAACGGACCTTACTTAAAAAAACAGCTCTTATATATATTTACTAGGTCAGTATTTTGCTGGAGATGACAGCAAAAATTAGGTAAGTAAAATAAAATTTGTTTTTTGCCATCAAACCCAGGGATTTTCCGATAACACCTTGTATATATGCTATTTCTCTCTTAAGTTGGTGATAATTATTTTTTATGATTTATACAATTGATGTATTTTGTACCATTTTGACAAAATTATATTTTAAACAAGAAAAAGTAAATGAAATTATATTTACTGTTTGATTGGAAATGCTTTTTTATATTCTATTCAATGTTTATTTCCAATTTAATAATACAATTCTTTTGTGCCTGGTATAATAAAAATGTGTTATCACGAGTTAAAAGCGCATTCAACTGATATCTGGTGTCAGTAATCTAATCAATCATATTACAATGTCCGTTTTATTTCCAGTGAACTGTCGTTAATATACTACTAATTATCTAGACCCCAATATTAATAACTTAAAACTGATTAGTTCTCCATTTAAGTTATTCAGTAAAAATGGATAGTCCACCATTGGCTGTAAAATACTATTCTGAGATCTGATAAAAATATAATATAATAACTCCCACCTTTCTTGTTAAAATTACTATTCTAAACTATGTATTCCTATTATTAGATAATTCATATTAAACTATTTGCAAGGCTTACAAATATCACCTCTAAAGCGAACTCTAACCCACAAATTTATATTCAAATAGGTATTAGAAAGAACAAGTTTTAATCTCTCCTTATATTTATATATATATAAAAAAAAGACCCTCAACTCCTTGAGCCCAGTGCCTACCTTTTGAATTGCATTAAATGTATTACTTTTTGATATTTTTTTACCATCCACTCGTTTCTACCCTTCTCTTTGTGCTCTCGTCCGATTTAATCTCTAGGGATGATATTTACATTCATTTCTCCGTTCTTTTTGGTAGAAGAGGAATCTGTGAGGTCCGCTTTGGTAAAAGGAAGGAAAAGGGGAAAGGAAGGTCGAAGTTACAAAAGGAATGTCGTCTGCGAGTGGATTGTGAAGTGCAGGTGCTCTCTCATTATCATCAATCGACAATAACACTCTGGACGTTCGTTTGGAGTATTGGAACCTAAAAGGTCCCCTTTGCTTTTGATTTAATCCGATTTATCATACTTATCAATTCGGCGCCCCTTTGTGTGAATGTCGAGTTGGAAGACATTCATAATCAGAGAGTGGAAATGTGCTCGTGTTCAGGACTTGTAAGGAATATATTTTTATGCCCCCTTCCCTCTCCAGACTTTTCTCCTGATTAGGAAGGCTGATTATTTCGAAGTCGGAATATATTCCTTTTCGAATGAATAGAATGGGAGTGGGTATTTTGTTAACTTTTGATTTTTTTTCCCCTCCGAATTGTAGAAGATGTTTTAAGATGAAATTTTAGTTGGAGGAGATGCTTGGAGGTTTTGTTTGAGTGAAATTTGCGTAAGAGTTGGTTGATTAGATTTGAGATATAGTAATCTTAGTAGTTTTAACTGTTGTTGAATGTTAGTTTTGGGGGAATTTATGTTACGGATTCACGCTTAGCTTGTTATATGAGTAATGGGAAGTATTTTTGTTTAAGTAAATATGTGTGTTAAAGTATAATTAAGAAAGGAACTTTGAATACTTTTTGGCTTCAAAATATGTACTTAATGATAAATATTTGCTTTGAGCTTATGTGGTATTTTTTTTTTATTAAACAGTAATTAAAATTATATTATTTTTCATTTTAAAGCATAATCGAAGCACTTAAAAATTATTTTATAAAATTTTGAGGTACTGAAAATTGTTTCAGGAATGAAAATATTTATCAGAATGCGAAATTTGCTGACTAATAAATAAAAAATAAATTTTCAGTTCAGTATATTTGTTAAAAATGTGACAATACATAAATCTATAGCCAAATGCTACATCTATATTTATATAGGAGATAAAATTCACACAACATAACAAAAACTACGGAATTATTTAACCTACATGTTTGAAATTTGTTAGATATATTTCTTTTGTTCAGTAGAGATACGTTAAAACCAAATTCTGAGGAAATTTATTCTCTAACCAAAGTGTTCAGACTCGACCCTACACCACCAACACGATCGCCATACCAAACATCGTTCCCCTATCCACCAATTCACTGTTGGGGGAGTACTGTGACGGTATTTTCATAAGCCAGTAACAGCCTCTGGGCAGGGATGAACACTTTTGTCTAGTGGTTATGTTACGCCTCTATGAACCCTAGTGTCCTAGGTTCTGTCCTCGGATATGCACCACCATATTAAGACCTTTTCTTATCAAAATTTTAAATTTCCTAAAGAACACCACTGGGAAATTGATTAGCAATAGTTAAGAATAGTTAACAGTAAATCTAAAATTATTAGGAAATATTCTAAACTCAAATAAATACTCTTTTAAAAACAAATCAAACTTTATTATTTTTTTCTTTCAAAAAATAGAACGATCGATAACTAGTGCTGAGCCAAAAAAAATAAGCGAAATACCACAATGATATTAAACGTAATAAATGGAACAATTCAGATTTTTTGTGTGTATGTGTATGTGTGTTCCTTTTTAATTTTAAAAACACTACCATTTGGAGATGAACGCCTTCTTCTATTAAATCAAAAAGACGAGGAATGAAAAAGCAACCTTAGAATTTAATATATATTTCGAAATGTTCTCTTTCACTGGTTCCTCTGTTGTGAGACTGGAGCAATTTTTTTTTCGCTGGAATCCGATCCCTGAAAAGCAGAAATAAAGAAAAACAGTAATAAATCGAACAATAAACAAACTTATAAATAACAAAAGAACCGTTGCATTTCTAGTTGATGACTTTTATCCGAATCAAATAGAAAATACGACAAAAAATGAAATACTAAGCGAACATGAAATGGGTGGAAAAAATATACCCGACCAACCTGATCTCACTCGTTCCTAAAATGAAAATTGGATGGGAAAAAAGAAATTCTTTTTTTTTCTTCTATGGAATGAAAAACGTTATGGAACCCACTAATAAAATATTAGAACACCATTCATGATATCGATAAAATGTGAAGTCGAGTGGAGTGGAATGAAATCCAATTATTCGTACGTCAGAACACGGCTCGATTAAATGCTGCGAGTTCAAAATTCCAAATTGAAAAGATGACAAACACGTGTTTAATATATTTTCCACATGTATGTAATTTCATTATTTTGAATTCCTGACTTTTCCACATGGGTTCAAAATTTAATTTTTTCTCTATTTGCTCTTTTTATCGTTTTCATGTCCATGAGAGTTTCAAAGCACTTGAATTCATAACTCAGACTGTGTATTTGTGTGAATCTTACTAACATATTTCAGTTTTAGTGCTAGAGTTCTTAAATAATTTTTCTAATACAGTTGAACTTGTTTCTGTGCGGTTGATAAAAACCGCATAAAAATAATCGCACAAAAAAAATATTCGAAAATTTCAATAATTCTTACATATAACAAGCAAATTCGTCAAAATACTGCAGAATTTTTTTTTCTGCAATCGCACAAAAATAAAATCGCATAAAAAAGGACCGCACAAAAACAGGTTTTACTTTATCCTTATTATACGTAAGCTGTAAAAAATATGAATAATGTGATAAATAATTTTGTACCAGATCTTAACGCACTGAAATTTTTTTTATGTTAGAAATTTTTGTACATTGAATTATCGGTACTTACGCATTATACCGTCCACTAATTTTGTCAAATCGAAGCACAACGATAAATGCCATGATATGCAATCAATAGTAGAAAACCGTATCTTTGCATGTTCGAACATAGTAATAAAAGCGATGACAACATTTAGCCACAGTTTTTGAATTGGCTTAGTCTTTTGATTTGGAGAAATTGGTCGATGGTATAATACGTAAGTAACAAATTCTCTGAAACTATTATAGCCAATATAGAGAAAAATGTACTGTCGTCACACTGAAATTTTTACTTATTTCTTTACAGAAGGTCTCAATTTTGACATTAAATATATAACTGTAATTCTATGTTTCACATTTTTTTTTAACAGGAACCATTTGCTTGAAAATTTATAGCATCTTTCCTGATCTTCAATTTTCATTTTTCTTACTATAATAATTTTGAATTCTTTTCTATTTCATATTTATTGCTACACAGAAAAAGGAAGTAATTTAAAAATAAACAGCAAAAGTTTGAAAAATGCTATTTGAATACTAACTGTAAAATGTGAAACATACTGAAACTTACTTTTTTATTTATTCAAATATCTTAAAAAATGCAAAATAAGGCAAATATTTTTTCATTTTGGGTCCAAATAAACTGTTATTAGCTTAAAAAACGAAATAAAAAATTGCAATATGTGATTTATAAAATGAATAAAATAAATATATATGTGATAACTGTTTTTTTCCCTTTACGATTATGTATATTAATAAATTACGTGAATTTATTTTTTTATTATGTTTGCTTTTTTATATGTTTTATTGATTTAAGAATAGATTGTAAATGATTGCATTGCAACTTATTCCTTAATTTATTCTATATAAATAACTGTTCATATCATATAATTTAATTAACACTAACAATTAATAATATTTTCTTTGTTTCTTTTCAGATAAAAGAACTGACCAGATTTCATTCTTGGAAATTGCGATTGAATTTTCTCTCATTTGTGTAACCGTGGCTTTGTAGTTGACTGTATTCACCGCCTTCAAGCCACGTTTTCTTTGTTTTGAAACTTTATGTTCCTTCACGAAACCTCTTTGGATTTAATCCCTGAGCCACAGGCTGTGTGAAATATATATTCAACATAGTGTATTACCGGTAAACTGCGTCATAAATAGAGAAAATCTATAGACTATTTATCATAGAACTGTCTGTTGTATTATATAAGTGCGTATTATGAGACTTTTGTTTTATATACAAAATATAATCAATAAAATACTGCTGAAAAAAATTGTATTTTATTTATTAAAGAATTTTTTTGACGGAAAATCATACACAAAATATTCATATTTCATCACGAAAAAAAACTTGATCTCATAATTGATGAGCATGATTATATAAAAAAAAAGATATAAGAGAAAACGATATGATTACCTTAAGTCATTTCTTCTTGTAGTTTTATTTATATATAGTGTTGAGAGATATTATTTAATCTAAGACATGAAGTGGCCAATTTTTTATCTTCTTACAGATAGTTCTAGAAATATATATTGAATTAATAACGTGGAAACATTATACAGATTTTTTTTATTGATTTTGTCTATATAAATTCACGCATTTAGTATATTTGCTTTTAAATCTAGAAGTACTGGAAGTGTCTCAAACATTTAAATCTGCAAATGCAATCAGTGATTCTCTGAAGAGTACCTTGAACGATTTGGTAGAATTAGCCTAATTTCTTTTGCTTTACCATTTAATGTTTATAAAAACTGGTTTGTTAAATACAAAATAAATACGCACAAATTATGTGTTTTCTTTAATTCTTTCTCTACGTAATTTCGGTTAGGTTTTTAATATCACCGATGCATTTTTCAATTCCTTTTTCATCCTTGTTCTTGTATGTTTCATAATGAGAGTGGATTGATAAGAATAAATAAACTTTAAAGAAAATAATTGATACACTAAATCTACAAAATGGAAAACTTCTCAGTTTTCATTACTGTAATCACAGATCGGTTGTTATTTCATTTATCAAGTTCTTTCATCATGCTACTATAAAATTTTCACTGTGTACCAACAACACTGAAATTAAATCTACATGCAAAAATTTCTATTTTGTTCCCGGGTTTCAAATCCTTAAAATCTTTAACCGGACTTTGAGTTGCGTGAAGGCATCAGTTTCTATGTACAGCCGTATAAACAAAAAGACCCAAAGCAGTGGTCCTACGGACTCCTAGGGGTCCCGGATATTATTCAGGGGTCTGTGGAAAATTAAAATTGATTTGGGAGTCCTTGAACAACGTCAGGAGTCCGCCGAAGGTTTAATATAAAATAAAAAACTTTATCCATTTTAATTTTTATGGAAATTTAAATAAATAACAATAATTCACTTGGATATTCCCGACTGGGTGTTGAAAGCTTTACATAAGCTTTACTAATACAAGAGCATCTTATTGAGATATCCACAAATGTGGGATTTAAACCAATGTTTGAACAATGTACCACAAATTCTGATTACAAAAAAATATCTCAATTTTATATCCTGCATTATGGGTTATTGTACAGAAGTTTTTGACTACTTTAAGGTCTTCTGATTTGGTAGAACGGGGATTCAGTGCCGTAAAAAACCTCTCCACACACACAAAAAAAGAAACCTACTAAAAATTAGTGTTCATAGTAATTTATATATTGTTGCTACTCACAAACATTGAGAAGGACATAAATCTACTCATAACATCTCATCAAGTTCATCCACGTCATTATTTTTTTTTAATTTATTTTATTTTAAACAAAAGTTATAATTTCAAAAAAACTGTTTTCTTTTTTTTTTAAATTTGCACTTCTATACATTTATGTATCTTATTCACTTGGGGAAGTTTTGACTATAAAAAGGGGTCGATGAGTTAAGAAGTTTGAGAACCCCTGACCTAGAGGATGGATTCATGTTGGGCACGATTTTTAATAGTGTTTGTCTATTTCTCTACAAATATCCAAGTCAATTGGTTAATGGTAGCTCAGTGGTCATGATTATGAATACAGTGACAGACGAGGGGCCGTGATAACCAAGTGATCATTTTTGCGAAAAAGTGACCGGCGTTGTTTTTGTAGTTTTTGACACGAGTCCTTGTTCCACTGGTGTTGATGTATGCTAAATTTATCGATGCTCAATTTCGTTGTTGTGGTTGATTGAGTGGAAGAGTAGGGTATTAGCTCAGGTACACTGGCGTAGCTAGTTCTCAGTGGGCCCTATATCAAAACTCCTTCGAGGGCCTTTTTTTTTAGAAAAGAAAGCCTTATTAGTGGTACTGTAGTTACACATGTTGGGACCCCTGTAGCTTGGGGGGGCATTATCATTGATACGGCAGTAGCTACGCCCCTGCTCAGGTGTCTACCTTTTACTTGACCAATGTTCATAATTGCGACATCGGCCGCCAATGTTATCTTTGTTTCGCTTTAAAGTGTAATGTTAGTTAAATATAAATCGTTTGTGATTGCTGCTTTTCAAATCAAAGCATACGCCTTAGTTTGTGCGCTAAATTCAACTAATCCTCGAAGAGCTTACGAGAGGAAAGAATCTTAGTTGATCCAAGAAATTGGCGGGAATTATTTTTTATGTGAGAAATACATCACAGTATATTAAAAAGTTTGTGCATGTATTACCAAATGTGTCATTTTGTTTTAAACATTCTTTTCATTTCTGTGAAAGGCAGACTTGCTTATTTTTATTCAGAAAACAGTTTTTCTGTACATTTTTTGATATTTCATTATTATAATTGTAATGTTCACGGCCAAAATTGATCCAATTAAATTTACTTTAGTTTTTGTTAAGTTAAACAGATATATGCTAAATAAATTTTATTGCACAGATTTAGAAGATAATCGTCCGGTTATGTAATACTGAAATTAATGGATTAAATACTGAAACTAATTAATTATTGAAAATTAATGGTTGAAATTGGTAAAAGCATTATAAGTAATTTATTTTGAAAATTTTGGAAATAATTTAAGTAATTGGTGTATATTTTGTATTATAGATCTTATTACGGGTGTAAATAATTTAATAGAATAAAATAATGTAAATGAGCACTTATCATAGATAGATTCTCATTTACTCTGCTGAAATGATATTTATTCACATTAAATTATTCATTATAAAATTCAAAATACACTCCGAGTAAAGAATAATAACATGATTTAATATAATTTGCATTTAGAACATAGAACTTTTTTCGAATAATTAATTTGGATAATTGTAGTTTAATAGTTATCCAAAACAGTTAATTAGAATAATCACACGCAAAAATTTATCCTGAATTCTTTATCACAAATCAGTTTCATAAACGTATCAAATGCGATAATTTTTCCTTTTCTTTATTATAAGGTTTATTTAAAACTGACTCAAATTTATATTGCAAGGACCTAATAATTGAATAATGACTGGAAATAAATCTTAAATTGTTTTTCTTTAACAAATTAGAGAAATTAAAAAGCTGAAGGGGGTGATAAAATAAATATATATTTTCCTCTTTTAAATTTAATAGCTACATTTTTGCAATTACATTTTTTTTCTGACAAAATACTTCCCTTTAAAATATTATTGCAATATTAAGCTTATCATAATAATTTTTTTTACTAATGCAATGTACTCCATTTTTAAATTGATTCTATTTAAAAATGTTTTCCATCTAATTCTGAAACCGTTTTAATTTCTATCCTGAAAATGATTATGTTTCATGTATAAAAATAAAAATTATTAATAGAAAATATGCATTAAACACTCCGTGATAGGAATTGTTCTTGAAATAAATTTCTTCATATTATTTTCTTCTTATTATTTATTTATTAAGGTGTAAGTAGGGAATAGTTATCACAATTTTACAATATTATAAAATAAAATTTCAACGTTAAAAATGTTTATTTGATGTGTACATATTCTATATGTCTGGGGAATATTTTTCTCATATTCATTGAATTTTGAAATATGGTAATCGTTTTTTACGTGTTGTTGAGGCAAAATTTTGTGTGAAAGAATCATTCGTAAGGATCTATTTTTTTCCAAGATAATATTTTAGAAAATGTATTTTGAACATTTTGGTTAGAAATATTTAATAGATATTTCATTTGCCAATATTATATAAATATTAAAACCATTAAAAGACTTTTAATTTTGAATTTATATTATCTGTATTGCTTAGTGTTAATATCCGCAAATTATTTTCAGGATTACTTTCAAAGTAGGAATTACATCAAAATTAGAAAAGAAAATATTATGCGAAAAAACATGAATTTAGACACAGACACACATATATATCTAATAATTCATTTAAAAATTTCCTCTAGAAGGGTTTTATTTAATTCATAATTGTCCTGAACCCTTCAACCCTCAGCGTGGTATTTAGTTTTTTTAGTTTACTTGGCGCGCTAATGGGGAATAAATATACTGTTAGCCATAACTTAAAATAAAAAAAAAATGCCACGTTCATATTTTTTAAAACAAGATGATGCTATATTGCATCATCTGCGTATTCAGGACTAATTACAGAAACTATTAATGAGAATCATATGAATCTGACAGCTTCCAGTTGTGGAAACTGTAATAACTGTGATTTCCGAAAGGAAGAAGGCTTTTGTACTTAGTATTGCTTGTGTGTGTTCGTGTCTTTTTATATGTGTAATCGTCAGTAAAATGTAGATTTAACAAGTAATATAAAAAAATAGTTTTTAAGTCAATTCCTACTTAGATCAACAACGAAAAATGTTATTTTAGCTACTTTTTATTAAATAGTTACAATTAATATAAATATGTATATACATAGGACACAGAATCACAACATTAAGTGGTAATTAGTTTTTTAATTATCATTAAAGTATCGTATTGTCCTTTTAATTTCAGTCCAACTGAATGTTTTAACAAGTGAGAAAAAAACCTTTTCAAGTTTTGACACGTCGCCAAAATGGTCGCTAAATCGCCAACGTGGCTGTATTTGTAATTCTTTAAATAATTAGTTTTAATCAATTAATTTTTATTAATTAGAATTAAATTAGTGTATTGTCATCCAAAATATATAGACAGTATATAAAATTTATATTGTATACAAAATTTCATCTCAATTCAGCGCTTTAAAAAGAAATTTATTAACGATTGAAAATCCACGAAGATAAATAAATTAATATATAAATAAATAAATATATAGACAGTGCGAGCTAATAGTAGGAATTGAAAAATACCATCAAGTTCATCATCTTTGCAATGACTACACTAATATAAAGTTAATCCAGTTAAATGTGTTCAATAATGCCCGAGACATCGTTACATATGTTTATACAAGCAGGGGCGTCTTAAGGCATGGGACCGGGTCCAGGGTCTCAGTTACAATGGGACCCTCGTCTCATTTTCGATTCAGCATTAATAAAATCATAATTCGAATAATTTCAACAGTCAAATGTTTTTTTTTTCCGGTTTCGTTCTCAGAAAAACTGGGAATTTCGGTCTATATGTCAACTGGAAACAGTGGCAAGACTGTATTATTATGTGAAGACCGTCACCCATGTATAGGCCTAGATCTACCATCATGCATCATTACTCATTCAGTCAAAAGGCGGCAGTCGGTAGAGCCGGTTTGTGATTGTAAGTCATGCACATTTATTTGTTTCGTGTTATTACTTGTATTAGTATTTGATAACGTATACTATGTACTGGCTACTTTTAAGGGTCATAGGTGGGGCCTCTTTTCGTGTAGTGGCCAAGGGCCTACTTTTGCGTAGGGGCACTGGGCATCAAGAAGTTTTAAGGCGTCCCTGTATTCAAGGATACTTCGCTTAGTGCGATTTCACTCAGTACAGACTTTATTATACAGTAGAACCTGTTTTTGTGCGGTAGATAGGAACCACATAAAAAAATGCACAAGAAAAATATTCGAAAATTTAATAAAATCTTACATATAACAAACAAATTTGTCGAAATATTACAGAATTTTTTTTATCGTTTCAGAGAATACACCAATCATTTACGAAATTTATGAGAAAGTACTTCCATGACAAAATAAACAATTAAATTACACATGGAAACATTTTTAAAACATTTGGTTTCGCATTGTATACATGGAGAGCTTTTCAAAATGCACATACATAATTCACTGCTATACTCATCGTAATTCAAAGTGCTCATCTTCTTGTGACTAATTAGTTCAAAATCGCTTTCGTCGCTTGAAGATACAATTTCAATTGATTTATTTTTTGGCACCATAAAGTAAGAGATAAGTTTTTGAGATGAAAGTAGGTTGAACAGTTGCTTGTAAATGTCACGATAACCAGATATGCGTGAACGAAGCTCTTTTTGAAATTTCGTAATCCTTTCGGAATTGGTATCTATTTTAAGAAAATGTTTGTTTGAAAGCTGTACCCCTACATGTATTTTATCTGGTCTCACAAAAAATCAGGTTCTTTTTGTTTGTTTACATAATCTATCAAATTAGTGATTACGCCACAGTCATTTTTAAAACTTCGTCTTCAATCAAGCGTGGGCTATTGGCGCGTTGAGAGAAAGGAACTGAACGAGCATTATCGTGATATTGTTTATAACAAATTAAGAAAGCATCTTGAATTGTATGTATGTATATTGCAGAGGCGTAACGTACAACCCTGGGACTCTAGGGGGCCCAAGGCGTGATTGATGCCTTGTACGTATTTACCTAATTTATAAAATATTAAAGGCAAAACTTGACTTTGCAATGGGGCCATAACATTCTCTGTTACGCCACTGGTGCATTGATAGAAAGCATTAAAAGGCGCCAAACCGTTGAAATTCATATACCGCATAAAAAAAGATCGCACAGGAAAAATCGCACAAAAATAAAATAACATAAACAAATACCGCGAAAAAACCGGTTCTATTATAGTAGAGTTAATAATCTTAGTAACATTGTAAAATTTAAATAGTATTAATTGATTCTTTACAATACGGTTTGTAAAGAATTTTGCACCAAAATATAGCCCCAAATATTTTCACATGAAAATAATATTGACAAAGTGAAAAATAACAATTAGCTATGGTCAAGCGTTATGATAAGCTAGTGCGAATGTACCAATTCAATCACTGAGAGAAGGTAGCTCGTGACAGATTCATTCTACAGAAATAAGCATTAAGTCTTTACTATAAACTGAATGAATGCTCATTCGTTTTTTCTGTCATCTGGTTCACTTCACATGGTTCACTATTATTTAAATTTATGAAGTAAAATATTCTTTACCCTAATTAAAATTAACGAGAAAGGCAAATCAACACATGATGTGATGCATGAACATATAGGCTTCGGATTCATTGAATTATTGCTGATTCAAATTATCTCTAAGATTCTTGATGACGAATTATCAGCATACAAGAACAAGCTTATGAAAAAGAAAGCGAAGCATAAGGAAATTACTGAACAGAATAAGACTTCACATTAAAAAAAATATTGAATAACTATTCATTGTAATTGGAAGAAAACATACACATATATAATTAACTATGAAAAGGATCTGTAAAAATCTTTTTTTAAAAAAAATCTTGGCTTGCATAATTAGATGATAATTTTTATATTCATTTCAAATTAACATGAATTAGTTTCTTAATTATTAAAAACGTATGTCATTCAAAAATTGATTGAAGTTTTAATTCTAACAATATTTAGTACCTTCACTTGGAATATTCATCAGTATTTAATGAAGCGGATTGAGTATTAGTTTATTAAGCAATATTATAAGAAAAATGAATAGTTCAATTCGTTTATATAACAGCTCAGAGCATTAGGTTCACGCAACTTATATTATTTTGTTTGATATAAATAAACATAGAATAAGAAGTACATTTCTTATTTCTTTGGTTTCTGCATCTGATGAGTAACGTAATTTTACGTAGAAAATTAAGTTATTGTACTAACTGTTTCATTTCTTAACGTTTTTTTGTGACGGGTCCGTCTTTTCTGAAAATAACCTTGGGTTCTTTTACGGCCAAGATTAATGGCAAATCTTTTCCAACCCAAATCCCAAAAAGTGAAATGCAATTGTGAAATGCAAATAAAAATAGCTTTTAAAAAAAACAGAAATTTCAGTAAGCAGGATGGCAATTTAGGGAAAATTATGTTTAGAAAGATAGAAGTGTGAATTGACGGCCTTAAAAAATAACCAAGATTTCAGCCATTACTACAAGGTGCATACTATTGCCCCGCGCCTAAATCTCTGAACAGTGATTGAACCTTAGCGAATCAAGGTAGGATATTATTTGATATTAGGACGTAAAATTTTTCAGAATTAAAATAGGCGGATAATATAATTATTTAGATAAATTTATCCAAATTACGCGTTAGGTTTAACTACAGCTGTGTGTTTTGGTTTATTCTCATAATATAAGTTTATCTAATTTATTAAGTTTAAGTTATATTCTTAATAAAGTCTTATTAAGAATTTTAAAATGGCGATTCATTTCGAGAATCCCGCACCTCTAATTCACGCTGACAATCAAAGATATGTTCACCATAGAACGACCATATCACATATTTAAATATATTATTGATCTACTTCGAAATTTTTCCTATGGTAAAAAATATACAACATAATTTTATCTTCATAGTCAGTCACTAATTTTTTCTATTTATATTTTTGAGTTTACACTAGATAGGTGTAAGAAGTATGTGCTTAATGGATTGGTAAAATTATTTCGAATATCATAATTCGCTTGACTCCATCTTCGAAGATCATATTGTACAGAAACTTATATTAATAAACTACAGCTCATTCTTTTCCTTTCAGTGTTCTCTGTCATGTTTTGAAAACGCTTGACCACTCAATCGAAGATGAAAACTTCCTTTTAGTTATGTTCACGGATTTACGACATACCGACCACAATGAAACAGCATATCAGGATTTAAAAGATCACTGATCTTTAAGAAGCAGGAAGTTTATTCGTGACTCAAACATGAGGTGTCCTTCATTTTAAGGTATCCGAATACGTTCGAAACCGTGATTTTGCAAAAGCGCATAAATGGATAATTGTCATGATATTTACTGTCACTTAGATTAGAATACATGTATACAATTGTTTTAAGGACATTTTGGCAAAAAAAATTATTTAAATACAATATTTTGGCAAAAAAATTAACTTAGAATTTTTTTTTTCTGAATGTTTTCCTTTTGTGAAAAATGCTTCTATTATAATAATATTTTGCCTGTATATGCTCAGACCTTTCTGACCCAACTAAGTTTTGAAATATATAACTTAAAAGTGGGTTTATCCATATTTTACGAAAACAGGGGGGAGAATTTTAAAAAAAACACCTAAATTATTTCAATGGGTTGTAACTCTGAAAATAATGTAAATTTTTTCAAAAATTAGTTGACCCTTTGAAAAGGGTTTTAAACATATACGGCAAAATATTAAAAAAAATTTTTTCAAAAAAGGGACAAAAAAAAATTTATTCTAATTTAATTTTTCAAAATATTTTTAAATTTTTGTAAAAAAAATGCAAAAACAATTTTATACAAAATTCAAAAGTGCCCAAAAATATCATGAAAAACTTTCTTTTATCACGGCCCCCGGGAGTCGATATTAAAAAAAAATACTTTACTTCAAAGGAGAAAAGATAATATTGTTATTGTTTTCTAAAATATATTTCTGGACACAAATTTTCATAAAGCCTTTAATTACCGTGGATCATAAATTACGAAAAGAAATCCAAGTCCTGGAAGAATTCCTCAAATTATGATTAAAATTAAACGTGTGATTATGGAACTTCTTTGGTTTTGAAGACTTTCATTGTGTTGTGATCATTACATATGATTTCATTGTTTTATGATGATTATATAGTTTTTTTCTTCGGTGTCACTTCTTTATTACAAGCTTAATTTTAACTGGGACCTAATCGAAGAATTATAAGAATTTTTTTTTCCCAATTATCAACCATAAGAAGAGTTTAATGACAGCATCAAGATGGTATATATCTAAAAATATTGATGATTCCATATAAGACTTTAAAAAATTTATAGTTTTTCTGATTTTTAGAAATTTGAAATATTTTATTTCTATATTTATGTAGAAGCCATCTTTTGAAAATTAATACACGGATGCAGCTTAAAATATTCTGAGCAAATACATAAACAAAATTTTGTGAGCAAACGAAATATGTAAATATAAATGAAGACAATTTAACAAAAATATATTTTAAGTATTGATAAAAAATGTCAAATTTTGTTAAATATTGCAATATTAATCTCATTGCCTCCCCATATATTTGTGAACTATCTTTTTCAATTATATACATAAACAAAAATCTTAAAATTAATTTATTGTTTGATGCAGATTAAGAATAATTTTGTTCAAATGCTCTAAGAAGTTAAATTAGGTATTGGTAAATCTCTGCAATGCCACATGATGAATAAAATTCCTCCCCCATTTTTTATACGGTAATAAATACTGTATAAAAAAAACTGTAATAGATAATTTTTAGTTTTAATAAACATTTTGAATTTCTTTTGTATTTTACAACCTTTCAAAAATCTCGAAAATTTCTGAATGCGTTTCGTCTTAGCAACCAAAACATTCTTGAATCAAATTAACTCAGTATTTCTTAAACTTTTAATGTGTACGACCCAATTTTTAATCATAATTTTCATTCCGCCCCTCCATGAATAATAATGTATTGCAGTTCTTCTCAAACTTTCAATATTTGCGAACCAGTATTCAATCATAATTTTCATCGCGCCCCCCTTGTAGCATACATTTTAACAGTGTATTGAATTCAATTATATTATACTTTGACGCTAAAACTACAATACGACTTTAATCCCTTAAATGCTACTGGCGTATATAAATATCTTGCTCAGCAAGTGCATTAATTGTCCAAGACGTATATATACGTCTTTCCGAAATACGATCTTTTCTGTGAACTGCCATCCATAAAATTATTCCGAAGGCTATGGAAAATAAAAAAGACCTTGACAAAGTTTTTCGGGAAAATTAACTTGTTTCAAAGGATTTTTCTCTTATTTATTCCTTTTTACCCCACCCCTATATACCACATCGCTGCCTACGTGTTAAACCGTGGCTTAAGGGCGAAGGCAATTTTTTTAAACTGCATTTAAGGGGATAATATATAAAAAGTACAAAGATCAAGTTAATGTTAATTTTTAGATTTTTATATATGACAATCCCATGGAGTCTTGTTTTTAACTTAGAATTTTTAAACTAATTATAAAAAACATTCGCAATACAGATATATTTATAAGTGTTTATATCGTGTAAATCGTACATTATTTTTATTCCTCAGAATATATTTTGTTTGTTTACTTTTTTGTGAATTAATATTTTTTAAAAATCAACTTTTGTTTTCGACTTTTAATATGCTTGCGCCCCCTAGGGGGCGCACCCCACAGTTTGAGAAACATGATGTATTGAATTCAATAATAATCTAATTTGACGCTAAAGCTACAATGCGACTTTAATTATAAACTGTACAAATTATAAGATAAGTATTAAATTTTGTATACAATTTTATGACATGCCCATGGAGTCATTAGTAACTATTAAATTTGTACTTAGTTTAGTATTGTTAATTATCAAATACATTGTGCAGTACTGATACATTTATCTTATTCTTTATTATGTCAAAATATATTTTGTTTTGCTTCCTTTCAGTAAATTAATATTTTTTTAAAATAATCTTTTTTTTCGACTTTTCGATATGCTTGCTCCCCATGTAGGTTTATCAAGCCTCCCAGGGGGTGCGCCCCACAGTTTGAGAAACGCTTAACTTGTACATTCTATTTATTTACGTCTTAATACTAAAATAACTTGTATAAATAAGATGTAAAATGAAAGGGAAAATGTAAATTACATCAACTCACAATAATCTAATTATCTCTTTATTCCCGCACTAAATTATTAAATCGTTTGATGATGGGCTGTATATGAAACATCAGGAGAAAAGGTAGTCAACATGACCTACTGAGACTTCTCAACAATATATATCTCCCTCAATGATTCCGTCGCTTATCCCACACAGCGCTTGTCGCTATTAATCATAAAACCTGCTGCACTACAATTCAAAGCCATTGTTCATAGCTGACACTTGATCTTAATGCATTTCGCTTTCTCATCTCAAGATCATGGCTTGAGTTCAATAAACAACTGAATAGTTTGAAAGCAATACTATTGACCCCACTTTTGTTTTCTTTTACTCTCACTGCATGCAATGTATGTTATCACGATTTTGGGTGTAATAGTTTTGTTCTTTTCACAGACGTTATGTCAGACAGATGAATTCGATCCAATTACTGTCCATTGTTTTACTGGAGACCTAAATTTAAATTAGGGAAATATTATCCTAAGTCCTTTATGTTAATGCCGTAATTTAATATTCAATTCTTCTACTATCATAACACATCTATATTCTTCTTTTTTTTTTCTTCTTCTTTTCTTTTCTTTTTCCCGTTCTTGTAGTATGCCATTATTTAGTTTGAATGTTTGCTTAAAAAGAAAGTGAAATAGAATTCCTGATATCAAGTTTTGAATTGCGAAATGTAATTTCTTGAAATTGTTTGGAAGAAAATAAGAACATTTTGTTTTTATTCGTTTGACAGTAAAATAGTTCTGTTACCCTTTGTATTCAATTTAGTAGTAATTTTAAGAAATATTTTGTGTAATTTTACAGAAATGAAAAAAAAAAAATATTTTACTTGTTTATATTTATTTCCTCTTGCAAATATTTGATAGAATTTGAAAGCTAAAAGCAAATTAATAATAATTATTATAAATAAGTTATAGGTTAATAATAATTTAATAAAACTTTGCTCTTTATATATAGAAATAATGTCTGTATTCTTATAAATAAGTTATTTTAAAATTTTCGTTTGGTATTCGGTTGCAAGATAAAAAAAAATATTTTTGATTAATATTACATTACAATCAGCCTTTTGTTGAATACAAGTCGGATAAATAATATATATATTTTCCTTTACTTTTATTTCAGCAATAATAATTTACTTTCAAAAGAATAAATTGAATTAATCAAAAGTTCTAGAAAATTTTGATGAAATAAAGGGAGTTAAACGTAACAAAATAATAAAAACTAGGAAAAAATTTTAAGAAAGAAAGTAAAAAAAAAAAAAAAAAAAAAAAAAAATAAAATTAAAAGAAATAGAAACACAATAGAAATAAAAATGAACTAAGGCAAAAAAAAAAAAATACAAGTTGATCAGAAAAGAATAAATAAAATTATAAATCTCCAAGAAATCCTATTAAATTTATATCAGCACATGACATGTAGGTGGAAAATTTAAATTGATTAATTTTAATTTCAAGAATAATTCTTACGTTTCATGAAGAAGAGTTTGAGACAACGAAGAAGATATTGGAGTCTTAAATTGTACCTACTCCAAAACAGCATATATTTCACAGTTAAAACAATTTTTAGTGGTTAGTTCTAATAAAACCAATACTATTAAATAAAGATAACTGAATGATTTGGGAAATTTAACATTGAAAGTTATTTTTATACAACAAATTGTACACCTGTGCTCACTGAAAATCATCCCATGACCTTATGGCAGCGTTTTTCAAACTGTGGGACGGATCCCATTAGAGGGGCATGATAATCCTACTTGGGGAGCGCGAGAATATAAAAAAAAAATAGAAAACAAAAGATGATTTTAAATAAAAAAAAAACTGTTAATTTACTGAAAAGAAGCAAAACAAAATATATTCTGAC